>JAAGKR010008161.1:7500-32719 GCA_011419295.1 Clarias macrocephalus
ATGCTCACATCCACCGAGCCCTGAGAGGAGTTCCGGCCCACCGTCACCGAACGCTTCTTCATCAGGTACTCGAACTCGCGGCCCTCCAGCCGGGCCACCGCCGGGCCGCTCAGCCCCATCCCCACCGCCGCCATGTTTCACCCCCCAAAAAATACAACAGGCGTCCTAATCTTCCCGCAACCTAACACACTGCTCCCTCCGGAGGCCCCCACACAGCCAGGGTCGCTCTAACCGTGTCACAAACAAACAGTATGACCACCGGAGTCTGGCAGCACCGACATACAGGGGCAGGGCAGGACAAGCGTGAACGTGCAGGAGCAGCGGCGAGAGGAGGAAGAGGGGTAGCAGGGGGAGGGGGGAAAACAAACCAGAGCCAATCACAACACCGGAACGCGTGACCGACACACCGGCGAGCCAATCACAGCGCAGAACGGGGATGCGGTAATTCGAATGTGAGCCAATAGGAGATGAGAACACGGGGCGGGGCCTGGGGAGGAAGGTCGGTTGCGCCGTACATCAACACCGGAGAGACTGGAGGAGTGTCGACAAAACACGGAACCGGAGCATCAGTGTGTGTGTGTGTGTGTGTGTGTGTGTGTGTGTGTGTGTGTGTGTGAAAGAAATAAAAACGAAATAAAATAATACAATTAATTAAACCATGACGGGAAATAAGAAAATAATAACAATTGAAATGTTTTTTTATTATTATGTTTTATGTAAATGACTAATGCTCTGGGAGAGGTGAAGTTACAGCAATACAGGGACTGGAAAATGTTAAAAGTTTGCTCAAATCTATAGTAAAAATAATTTAGCTGTATTTGGTTTTCTTAATGAATTAATTTATCAATTTATTCATTTATTTGTTTGTTTGTTTATTCTTTTGTTTATGAATTTAAATACTTGATTGTTAAATTATGTATGAATTAATTCGTTTATTTATTTAGCTAGAAGTTAAAAAATTCAAATTCAAATTTTATTTGTCACATACACAGTCCGATATGCAGTGAAATGCTTAGACGACTGCCAGTGGCCTTAAAATAAGACTATTCATAAGAAATAAATATGAAGAAATAAAATAATAATAAATGATAATAATAAAAACAATAATAGTAATAACAATAAAATAGAAAGTAACAATTTAGTTAATGTTATATAGTTAGTTACTTATTAAAAAGGTTTTTATGTCCCATGTCTTTAGAATGATAAAACAGTAAATCATTACATGTACTTGTCATGTGAGCTCCACGTTTTTCCATTATTTCTCCATTTCCAATTAATCAATCAATTAATGAATTAATTAATTAATTAATTTATTTATTTTACTATCAAAATGAAACGGCGCTGATTATTATTATTATATTTTTATGTATTTCTTTTTTTGTTGTTGTTGTTTTTCATCAAATTACAGACAGATGTCATGTGAAGCCGCAATCCAGTTTTAAGGACTTACAAGACACTGAACAGAAAGTTATATAAGAAATATAAAGGTAAATCTTTACACATGTACACATTCACTCATACACATCTGTAGCACAAGACAAAGCTACAAAGTGTATTTCTCTGGATTAATGAATATGGATGTCAATGTTTTCTAATTTTTCATTAAAATTCTGAACGCAATGTTGCTTTATCAGAGCGGATGTGACGTCACAACGGGAAACATGATCCACTCCGGGTTTTACCTCTAGTAGGAGCCATGCACTCCATTCATGTTCCAGTCATTATATAATTATATAATGTGAATAGAGGAAAATAATGACTTAATACTAATACTACTACTACTAATAATAATAATAATAATCGTATCCCTTATTTATAAACAATGTGTTTATATATTTTTTCTCTGTATAAAACCAAATAATCTAACAATCGCTCCAAAGAGAGGTTTAATCATGTAGCAGAAACTGGGTTAAAATCCTTTTTCCACTTTAATATAATAAATGAAGCCTCTACCGTGGGGTAAACGGTTGACTGAGACATAACATGCTCTGTAGGAGAGGACGAGGTGTTGATTTACCCAGAAACAATAGCTCCAAAATGGGTTAAATTGGCAGATGTCTGTACCCCTCAGGCTGGTGCTCTACAGAGGAGCACGTTTCAACTGCTATAGCAGGCTTGTGTAACCTAATAACACAGGGGTGCTCAAACCGTTTTAGGCAAATGACCTTAAATAAGGCTGATACATATCTTGTGACCCTGAGACTATAGTGTAGAACATTACACGCTGTGAATCACAGCCATGACTACATACTGCACTCACAGGGCATCACACACTCGATACGTATTGAAGTGTAATGCCATAAAGGACACATGTACACTATTACCATTACACCATGTAACGGTGACACACTTCTTTCAACTCGATAAGAAGGTTGTTACTAAAAACGGCTCTTAATGTGAAATCAGAGTGCGTGTTTAAGATCAGTGTGTACTGTACCTGACTCTTATTGTTATGGACATCAGTACGACAGGTAGTCTTTAAAATCTCCAGACACACACAGAAAACTTAACCAAAGGTCTTAAAAAATAAAGCTTCTTTTATAACCTTAAGAAGGAGGTATTGAAATGATTCTCATGGCTGGATCAGGAATCTGCCATGAGTGTTATTTTCCTAATGTATGGAGACGCTTGGGATGCTCTGTAGAACATAGTTCTGGAGAGAACCTCAGGTTCACTTACAGCAAAATCAGCCCAATGCCCAAACCCCAGCCACTGGATGCAGTGCCAGTCCCAAGCCCAGATAAAATGGCGAGAGGAAGGTGTGTTGCATCGTCTTGCGTAAAAACCTGTGCTAGAGTTGTGTGTGGATCTGATGGTCCGCTGTGTGACCTATTAAATCAACTTGGGAACTTGAGAACCCACCCTCAGGGGGCGTGTGTTTTGTTTTACAGTAGCACCACATTAGCAGTAAAAAAAAAATTTAAAAAAGGCTTGTAGGTTTTTTTTTTTATTTTTATCTGTGTGTCTGATAAATGTTGGAAAGTAGACTGATGAGGAATGATGTTCCATTATTGTCCCCCTTCAAGGTTTCTCTATCCAGAAGAGTCAGTCATGTCATTTGTTTAATTAGCACAATGTTCATACGAATAACAGCATAGCGATAAAATTACATTAAGGTTCTACTGTACTTCTTTGAATTTCTTTAATCAAGTGTACCTCAAATATGACTTTGACATAAATCTGTCCTCAGTTTATCAAGGTTTCAGTTAGAGTCCATTTCACTTCTGGGTAAAAGATTCAACACACCAAGTTCAAACCTGTAATGTCCTCATATCAGCAGCAGATGTCTCTCTCTCTCTTTTAATGCTTCAGAGCTTTAGCTCAGTTACAGACACAGTCATGCAGTAGTCTTGTCTATTTATGACTAAAATGAGTCCTTTCAGAAATATGTTCCTTCAGAGATGATTATCAGGATAAACTAGCCGTCTAACTGAAGCAACAGCAGCACAAATACATCTGTGGATTGCACAGGAAACCTGCTCACTGCCCCCTGCTGGAGGATTCTGGAACCATCAGGTAAGGAGAAGAAAATGAAACTAAAACCCACAGAGACAGTGTTGTAGGAGATACACATTACTCGTATTTAGTAAAATAATAAGATATTTGACTCCTTTTTGGGAAGACAAGTCAGTATTTTATTTTATTTTATTTTATTGTACGTACTTACGTTGTGGTCAGGGCAACCTGTTTTGACAAAATGGTGCTTATTGTTGCCTGGATAGCAAAATGGTATCAGATTTATACGTATCAGACTTCTCCTGTCACAGCGGATAGTGAGGACAGCTGAGAAGATCATCGGGGTCTCTCTCCCCTCTATCTAGGACATCTACACCACACACTGCATCCGCAAAGCCACCAGCATTGTGGCTGACCGGACACACCCCTCACACTCACTCTTCACCCTCCTGCCATCTGGAAAAAGGTACCGAAGCATGTAACAGTTTACCCGCAAACCATCCTCAACACAAAGGGACTGGACTGATAAACACACACACACACACACACACACACACACACACACACACACAAATCACTCAGATGAACTAAATAACATCAGGACTGAACTGATAAACACACACACATGCACAATCACTCTGATCTACAACCATCTCACAAGTTGTTCATACACACCTACCTGAACTGCGCTTTTGCAATATTGGCACATTATTTATTACTTTGCTTTTTGCACACAGTATTTTTAAATCATTGTTGCTACTTCAGGAATGTCAAACTGTTTCTCCTCCCACTACCTCAACTCGCACCTCATTACTACAAAAAGTACTGAAACGTGTTACGTTGTTGTGTTTGTCACTCTGTAGCTCTTTGTTTGCATATTTGCACGAGCACTTTGTTGTCTGGTGTCTCTTTTTTTGTACAGAAACAGATAGTTTTAGGTCAACTTAAAAATAAAAAATGTAAATCTGTCATATCTGAGCTAGTCAGCGAATTAGGTCTCTTCGTTAGTTAGCTGGTTCCGGTAAAGTTGTGTTGGTTGTTGCATGAATGTAGCACCTCGGTCCTGGAGGAACGTTGTTTCATTTCACTGTGTACTGAACTGTATATGGTTGAAATGACGAAAGTCTACTTGACTTGACTTGACTTGACATCACAATGTTGTTACATTACTTGCCCGCTAGATGGCAGTCAAAGGCCACAAAAAACTTCATTTAAAAAAACTACATTCAGATGTTATGCCTGTTATCTCAAACATTCCCACGTTGCATTCTCCACACGGTTTTGTTTTGTGATCTGCATAGTTTCATGTGTCATGGGAAGCGTTTCAAAAGCAGAGCACTTGACTTGACTTTTGGCCTGGTATGAATATTCATGAGGAAAGCACTACCTGATTGGCAGGTTGAACCACTTTCAGAAGCATACCAGACGTGGCGTCAGTCGAAAATGAACTAGGTGTGTATCTTCACCGGAGCATTCAGTGTATCTGGTCAGCTGATCAACATGTCACTGGGCTGAGGCAGCTCTGTGGTAAAGACAATGCACCATTGATCATACGGTCATGGATTTAAACCCACTGTCAGTCCATTGAGCCACACCCTCAACTGCTCAGATGTACAATGAGATGAATGTTAGGTGTCCTGGATAAGGGAGTCTCCCACATGGCCGGTGAAGATTCTACCACTGAGCCCTCATGGTGCGCTACTTTTACAGATCACAAATAAAATATGAGAATATTGTGCAGATACTGCAGCATGCTCCATCCATTAGATCAGGCAGTAGGTCCATCATGGTTAATAATCAAGATACAACAAAACCATTTACCTTGGGATCAAATGAAATGTTTTAAAGATGGAAAAAAACACAACAGATGTGTGCATTTGAACATTTGGTATCTATCTATCTATCTATCTATCTATCTATCTATCAAGTTTAAACATTTTACCAACTCATTAGACAGACACTTAGTTTTTCAATTTTATATGTTTTTTTTTTTAATTTATTTAAGGAAACACTGGTTATTTTAACTAACACTAGTGCTGTTGAGTTCTGGATTTTTATTTGATTCGCAGGACGCACACACACACACATACACACACACACACACACACACACACACACACACACACACACACACACTAGGGGCAACTGGCATATTTTTGGACTGTGGGAGAAAACCAGAGTCCTCAGAGGAAACCCACCAAGCACACAAACCCCGAGGTGGGAATTGAACCCCTGGACCCTGAAGGTGTGAGGCCACAGTGCTAACCACTATGACACCGTGCTGCCATGGGTGTATGTGCTAAATGTAAAGTTTTTTTCTAAAGAGGCTTTTATTTAACAAATATGGAAGGAGTCTCCAGTGTCGGCTTTTTGTTGAGGTCATTTTCTGACATGGAAATGTCTTCAGGGACAGAGAAGTTTGCACTTTCTCGTTCCTCTGTAACATGACACGCATTGTTTGTGTCTGATGAGTAAAAAGGGGCGGGTGAGGGAATGAACATTTATAGCTGCTATAATGTAAATTAGAATTTATTTTGTGTACATTTCAGAACATGAACATTATGACTGAACATTCTGAAAATAAGTACAGATTATATTTGCTGACAAATGGTGTAGTGTAAGAGAGACCGATACCTCGGCTTCCTCACACCTCTCTGTCATTCATTACTTTTCTACAAGAGTGTCTGATCTGACTTCCTGTAATGCACTTTTATATAGTAAGCATTTGGGAATGTTTGTCTTTATACACATATCAGTACAGGTGACCGTGTATTAAGTGTTACTAAAATGAAAGTATCCTGATTAGGGATGTTCCATGTTTTTGTGGTGTATTTGAAGAAGCAGCTGAAGCAGATTTTGGTCAGTTTGGTTTATTAAAAGCAGAGAGCTGGACGTCTGACGCTCCACATTACACAGCGTCTAATTATATCAGGAAGCTTTTAGTGGCTTCTCTTTGAGAGCCCGGGTGAAGCTCTGGACGTGCGCTAAACCGCAACACGATCACTCCACAGGGACCCTACGGCGCTCTGAACCAGCCACGCTCAGCTCCTGCAGTAACGCTTTTAACAGCGTGTTCAGGAGAAACGCACAGATACATTTCCTTAGCTTAGTGTTTTTCACATCAGAGTGAGAGGTTGGAGGATGAGTTCAGCTTGATCAGCCAATCACAGCCTTGACCAATAGCTGATCCAGAATCATCCAAGCTTCCCAGCAGGAAGTTGTAACACGGTTGTGATATAATCCAATCAAAACACAACATCAGAACAATGCTGCTTTGGAAAGTTGGCGTTGTTTAATCTCTAACAGTCCACAAGGATGAGCTGTTACAATAAAAGCACTAGTCTAAAATCCACCTTCTGACCAATCAGGGTCCAGAATTCACCAGCAAATGAGATAAAGAGACTTTGTACAGGAATGTGATGCAGAGAGAGAGAGAGGAACAGATGTAGATCTTATTTCACTACAGTGACATCATCATCATCATCATCATCATCATCATTATCATCATCACACCCAAGAGCGCTGAAGATCAGGTTTTTGGGATGTTAATGTCTACAAGCTGTTGTGATCAATATAATCATCCTCAATGTTACAGGATTTTCAGTATCCAGAAATTGCACGAGTGCTGAAACATGCACACACACACACACATGTATGTACAAACACACACACATGTATGTACACACACAAGCTCTTCCAGTTGGACGGCTTCTGTCTGGAATCTAAACATCGTCGCAGTGTTTGCATTGCATTACATTCCCCGTATTCCTGTGTGTGGTGTGTGCGGTCCACCTTGTCTTTACCTTCACTTCTCGTATTTAAATACAGTAACAGCGGCATCACTGCCGGGGCTTCGTTCAGAACGAGCGTCCTTTAACAAAGTGCACAGAGTGCGGATTAAGTCTTGGTGAGTTCATCACAGTCTTGTGTCAGTTGTATTCTTCATGTAAGGCTTCGGCACATCATCCTCACCACAGCAGATCCCTAAACGCAGAAGAACCCAGTGTTCATTCAAATTTTATTATACCAAATCTTTATACCACTGTCTGTGACCAAAAATAGAAAGATTTCTGTAAGATGAAATAAATTGTACTGGAGAGTACCATTAAATTAAACATAGCATTTTCCAATAAATGTAATAATAATAATAAATAATAATACAAAAATTAGGCTTAAAAATGTACAATAGCAAAAGCGTGAAGAACATCTGACATCTAGAGGGAAGTTGTTCAGCTCTTCAGGCAGTATACGGTGTGTCCCAGATGTCTGGTTCTACAGGCATTTCTCAGACCTGTATTAGTTCTGAAACTAATGCGACAAGTCAGAACAGAACCAGACGGTAGCTGATCTGAAGTCAGTCGTCTCACTCACAGCACTAAAGGAGGAACGTCATCTCTGTGTGGAACATCATGAGTTCTCATACATTAAGTGATGTTCTCTTATATTCGGCACGTACACAAGTATGTGGGGTCAGCAGCCATCCGTTTGAACATTAGCCAAACATTGAACATTAGCTTTAAATATGTTTTGCATCAGGGTCCAGACTTCTAAGTCACACTGTATACCTTCAAATTATTTCTGAAACAAAATCATTTTGGCTATAAAAAGTTACGCACATCAAACAAAATATGATAACTTTTATCATTTGATAAACTGTGGACCTCTTAAGTTATAGGAACTTTTCCTTTCATTCCAAAATCCTCAAATTGTCACTAGTTCGGGATGAGGCCGAGCCTCACCAGTCACTAAAACCGATTATCTTTTCATCTGGAACTTACCTCCGTGGTGGTCACATTACAGCTCCCCTAAAGTGCTCGATCGTCCCCCCATCGCTCGTAAACTCTGAGAGTCCCCAATCCCTTGGCCCTGTCCCAATCCCTCTTCCCCCTTCCCTTATGTCCACTCCTCTAAGCTAGGAGCTGCTGGTATGGCACGTTAAGGTTCCCCAAGTACCAGAAGATCCAGAATATAAGGCTGAGGAAGATGATAAGGGGCCCAGAGAGAACTAAGAAATCCCAGAAGCTGAGCGGGGCGAAGATGCCGAGCAGGAAGAGCACGAGGCCGCCCACGTCCAGGATGACGGCCAGGACGAAGAAGCCGAAGCAGCGTCCCACATACCGGGTGAAGTCCATCGCTCCAGCACTGACGCTACGGCGTGTGTCACAAAGCAGAAAGCAGCAGAGTCGTGCCGCATTCCTGCACCAGCTTAACAAGTCTGACAGCCACGGTGCAGAGAGGTGTCCTCGCCCAGTTTGACGACATCATGCCACGTTAACACACACACACACTTAAACACACGGAAGGGATTTATAAAAATGTCATAGTCCACTCCTGAAGATTTATAATCCTGATCCCTGAACTGAGCTCAAACGCACCAACACACCCACACATCAGTTGTGATTGTGGTACAGGTGCATGCATGCGTGTGTGTGTGTGTGTGTGTGTGTGTGTGTGTGTGTGTGTGTGTGTGTGTGTGTTAGAGCAGAAAACACACTATTATACTGTTATACTCAAGGGGGTGAAAGAACAGAACCTGAGAAACACCAGAGTTACACAAAACCTGCCACAGCATCACGGCAAAAGGTCCTGAAACACACCTGAATCATAAACGTTCATAACATATCTGTACTTTTCCTGACTTTTGCTCAGGGCAAAAAAAAAGTTAAGGGATATTAAAATGTCTGTGTTAGTTTGGCTTCAGTGTCGCTAATGCTCATATACAAGTGCTATATTTATTAACTCATTTGTATGAAAACCGAATTGAGTGATTACTTGAGTGATTCTAACTAGATATTCTGTAAAATATAAAATTTATCTTTGTGTTTATGAGACTCCTCTTGTTTCTTTACCCAGAGCTCTGCTGTGGAGGATTGGGGTCAGGCGGGTGACGGATGGCCTTTTGGAGCTACTGGAGGAGCAGGAACAAGTTGTCGGAGGGGACTGTAGACTTTGATGGCCTGGGTGACCTGCAGCAGCTTTAGGAGTGATGTTTGTTCAGGTCTGTGCTTTACACATTACATTCCACTAGGACTGGATGTACCTATGATTTTATTTCTAAACCTGTGATTCAGGTATTTTATTGACCTTTAAGCAAAATAGAACATGTATCTTCCTGTTTTATGCAGAATGAAGCATTTTTAAGTAATGTTTGTTTGTTTTAATGGTTGGGGTGGTGTTAGGCCAAGTTGTTTTACAATGGCTGCAATGGGAGACAAATTACCTTTTTGAGCAGATGAAAAGTTGGGCTAAGTTAACCCCAGAGAAACAGAATTAACTGAGCCCACAACTTGAGCTGAATACTATTAGGGTACACGTTGGGTCAACTGAACAGCAATATGAAATATTTAGTTTGGCCAGCAAATTTCTCTAAGTTGAGTAAACTTAAAAAGCTTTGCAACTTATTACCAAACTTATTTTTACACAGTGGCGGCTTTTTTAATTACTTTTTTTTTTAATTACAGGAGAGAAAACTCCAGTTTTGAAAGAAGATACAAGATATCTGAGAATTAAAAAATGAGGAAATTCATGCTGTTAAAACAAAGAAAGTATTGAGCTTATATATATAACTAATATCTAAAACTTATACTTTCATATCTGTCTGTCTCTCTTTGAAATTTTACTAAAACAAAAGAGTAAAAAATCTGACTGTCTGAAAGTTTGCAGGTGGTTTGATCAGTGAACAGAGATTCAGTCTGATGGCAAAACATGATAAACAATGTACAAATATTTACATATATATTTATTATATATTCTGATATAAACAATGAGATAAATATATATTATTTACATAAATCATCTGCATATTTATACAATCAGTAGAAAATGTATCAACTGATAAATGTGTATTTCGTGATGATGTAAAGTGACAGTGGCTAAATAAATAAATAAATAAATACAGTAAAAGAGTGTAAGCTGAGGGTGAGGGATGAAGCTGAGAGGTTCTGGAGGTTGGTGATTTTCCAGCACACGGTGAAACCAAAGATGAGTTTTTTATTAAAACCAGTCTGACCACTCTCACTTCCTCTCTCTGTCTCTCTCTCTCTCCTTTTTATTACGATAAAAGCTCCTCGCGAGTGAGAGTAGCTAAGCCCACGTAAGCCCGGCGTTTGCATCCAGACTCGTCCGGTTTGACAGTGAAATCCTCTCGCTGGAGCAAAACACCCTGGCAGAACAAACACCGGCCGAGTGGCTAAAGCTCAGAGAGGGAAAAAAAATGTGCAAACAATGATGAAACTTTAGACGAGAAACAAACAAAGACTTCCCCTGAAGAGCACACACACACACACACACACACACACACACACACACACACACACACACACACACACACACACACACAGCGTGTGCACCTGATACAGTAGATGTGTACAGTATGTGTGCATGTATATATATATATATATATGGATGTACAGTGCACACAGGTGTGTGTTTAGATGTGAGGCAGAAACACAGTGAAGTAAAGTGACGATAAAATAGGTACAATTTCTGATTTCTGAATCCTCCACAAGGGCGTCGACGTCAAGAAAACCTGAACACACAAAGAGAAGGGTTTAAGATGTCATATCACACACACACACACACACACACACACACACACACACACACACACACACACACACACACACACAAACACACACACCTGTTTTACAAGAGGACACGTCATTAAATTGCATCTAAAAGAGATTCCTGTCTGTTAAATACTTACTGATTAATTAAACGAAAGTGTCTGAACGCTGCAGTAGTTCATTACACTGATGTGGTGTTTTATATGAACAGATCTGACCTTATTCAGACAGGATTAGGTTTCAGTCTGGAGTAGGAGGAGTAGGGATGTGATGTAATCTCCCGGGTTTAAGCCTGATTGTGTCATAACATTCGTAGACAGTATATATTAACACCTCCAGGTTATACAGTGTGTTTCCCATCTCAGTGTTAATTCTGCACCGCGCGCATGGGCATGTCACACTTTTTCTCCACTCCAGGAATCGTCCTCGCTTTAATATCGTTTACTGGATTTGACACTTTCTTAATCCTGTGGGACGTGACATTCCCTTGTTTCACCTTCTAACTAACAGCATTACATGCTTTCATAGCTGATGGTTTAAAAGATAATTGATGCGTTTATGTGACTTTCGTTTTTCATGGTCATGTGACCTACTATTGAATGACAATAATGACATAATCATATAGTAACACATGTCCTCCAGCAACAGCTGCTTTTCCTTTATCACTCCTGATCGTATACTCTTAAAAATTACACCATATGATTTCTGTGACCATGGCAACAAGCCACCTTTGGTCTTATAGGCTCTACCACCAGTTATAAACCATTTGATGATGTGACCAAGGCGATACAATAACTTTTGTTCTTAGAGCGGGAAAAATAATACATTTAATACAATTAATACAATGTGACACTGTTACCATGGCAACATACTACATCTAGTCTTACAGATTTTTTAAATGCTGTAAATGGATATGATGCTGTCCTAATGGCAACATGCTACTTTTTTTCTAATAAATTTAAACATGATCCATGCTCCATGGATTCACTGTCATGCTGTTACCATGGCAACATGCTACAGTTCTTATAGATAAAAAAATAGCTATGTGCTAGATATAGAAGATATATGGAGATGGGAGATAAAATCAGCCATGTGGAATGTTTCACTGTAACCAGGGCAACACATGACTTTTGTTGTCATTACAACATACCACCTGTCTTTGCACCCCGTGTGATATCATTGTGGCAACATGCCATTATGGTTCTTTGTACCACCAGCATCGTGTTATAGATACATGTATCCATGGCGACCATGCCAGTGTCCATACAGTTTCTCAAACCAGCTAATGCTATCACCATGGAGACACGTCACCACTGTTAATATTGTTTTACCATTAGATATGCAGCATGTGATGTTATCGCCATGGCAACTTGTCTTTGGTCTTATAGTTTTACCATCTGACGTGTGTGATTTTATTTGTATAAAAACTTTCAGTCTTTTTTATGATATATTCAAACTTTAGCTTTATGTTATCCATACATGTTATTACCATGGAAACATGCAGGCTTTGTTCCTACGGTTTTGTATCATGTGAGTCCATGTTTTGGGAATATTATCACTCTTGTCTGTGTCATCTCACAATTGTGGTTTTGAATTTGTGTGATACAGTCAGTTATTTATTAAAAACATGTGTCAATGTCATTTAACAGCTGAACTAATGCAAAAGACTTGCACTAATGACTTTGGAATAAAGATGATTTCATTTATGTTGTCACTGGGGTTGAACTATATATAGACATCACACTCCTGGCTGCTCCATGTTTTAAACAAAAACAGTCACAGCTTTAGTTTGCATCCCTACTTTCTTTACATTTCACTTTTCAGGTGTGCCAGTGTGTGTGTGTGTGTGTGTGTGTGTGTGTGTGTGTGTGTGTGTGTGTGTGTGCTTGTGTTTTTCACCAACCCTGCTCTAACCATGATTAAGGTGTAAAAAAAAAACACCTCCCTCTTTTCCCCACATTAATTATGCCTGTGATGGAGGTGACAGGAATGTTTAATGAAACCTAATCAGACCATTCACACCAAAGTCACATGACCAGGTGTCGGATTTATATCAATATTTCAGCACCACAAATTAAGTGTGGAACAAATTAGATTCTGAAAACATCAAGTACAAAACAGATCCGAGGGGGAAAGACAAATCATGTTTTCTGCTCTTATTAGGAAATATGTCATTAGGAATTAATTATTAATAATTTATTTATAAATAGGAAATAAATAAATATGACTGTAAGTTACACTTACAGTGTAATACAGCAATCAGCTGTTCATTTGTTACTCCTATAAAAACGTACATTATATTCTAAGGCATATTGTTGGTTTATTATTACTTCTGTTATCTTTAGATGCATCATTGCAGACTTTATTAACTTTACCATTAGTAAGTGCTGCATGTTATATGAATTGTAATGGTATATTATAGGAGAGGGAGTAGAATGAAAAGCTTTTCTTACACTTTGAATTCTTTATATTAAACAGGTGTCATGAAAGTAAAACTGTATTTTTTTTCTACATAACTTTAAATTTGTTTGATCTGAGTTTTCAAATCGCGTAATGAGTGACTGGATTCATCTAGGAATCATTTTATTGGTCAATTCTAAAACTCAGTATACTCTTAGTATATTAGATACTTAATAGAATACAGATTTTTGAAAAAAAAAAACATCTAAAATCTGCAACTCTGAGTAAGTTAATAGCAGAGTTTCATAAGGAACATTATTGTTTGTTTGTTTGTTTGTCTGTTTTTTTGTATTATTATTTCTCTTATTTTAAAGCTCAGTAGCAAGATTATATAATTGCCTGTTTTATTTATTTCAACTAATTTACATACATTTACGTATTTACATATAGACTGGCTAATTTTTTTATTCCACAATTTCCCTTTAGGATAAACAAAGTACTTATATTATATTATATAAATTACTATTATATTTAGGTATTATTTTTTTTATAATGGTTTTTAAAGTTATTCTTTATTTTACCAAATGTTAAATGAAGAATGTTGAATGTTCTATTCAACATGTTCTGATATTAGAATATAAATGATAGTGTCAATGTAGAGCTCTAAAGATTATGATTTTGTAATAACTCTTAAAAGTGCAGAGTTGGAGAAAACTGGAGAAAACTGGAGAATCAAAATGGAGAAAACTGTTTAACTAAAACTGAAACATTTAAAAGTTTTTTGTTGTTGTTGATTGTTTTAATTTAGCTGTTGTTGGCACTCATATTATTATTATTATTATTATTATTATTATTATTATTATTATTCATTTTATAAAATATTTTTTCATTCACTAGCAAGAGTATAAAACTTCCTGTTTTATTTATGTCAGCAAATTTACACTCTATATTTACATATAGACCCTAGACAGACGTTATCATTATGAATATAGGGTATGATGTTGTTATTTTTAAATTAATATTTTAGTTTGTTTCTCGTGGTACAGTGTTGTTATACTTTACTTCTCCCGACATGTTCTGTGATTAGACTATAAATGACGCAGTGGAGCAGTTCTGACGATGAGATTTTGAAAGAACTTTAAAAACAGAGAGTTTCACTAAACATCTAAAACATTTACAAATCATTAAAAAAAAAATTTTTTTTTCTTTAAATCACTGCGTTTTTATTAATTTAAATCAGAACTATGTTGCTGCTGTTAGCGCTGGTATCGTTATTATTATTATTATTATTATTATTATTATTATTATTATTATCGTTATTATCGTTATGATGATGATGATGATGATGATGATGATTGGGAATAACTCACCCGCACTTAGACGACCTCGTTGTCCGTGGGCTCGTACGCCTCGTTGGTGTAAGCACCGTCCTCCTCGCCTTTTCCTCCATCTTCCTCCTTCTCCTTCTCCTCCTCTTCCTCCTTCTCCTTCTTCTTGTCCTCCTCTTCCTCCTTCTCCTTCTCCTTCTCCTCCTCTACCCCTTTCTCCTTCTTCTCCTCCTCATCCTCGTCCACGTACACCTCCTCCTCGTCTTCCTCTTCCTCCCCTCTCCACCCCCCTCCTGCCCCCCGCACCGAGCTCAGTTGCCTGGCGATCCTGCCGAACCCGGTGCGCCTCTTGCCATCTACCCCGAGGTTCCCCGCGTACCACATCACCCACATGCCCAGGCCGAAGATCATGAAGACTGCGCCGGTGAGCGCCAGGAAGTCGCCGTAACATCGGCCTCCGAGCTGCGGGGACGCGGCCAGGCCCACCAGCAGCACGAGGAAGCCCACCAGGTCGAAGGCCACCGCCAGGAAGAAGAGCGGCGCGCACTGGCCCACCACGCGCTTCAGGTCCATCACTGCTGAGGATGCTGAGGAGCCCGGGAGCGCGCGCACGCACCTTAAACCGCCACGGCCACAGGTCACCGCCCCGCGTGACGTCACCTGCCCCGCCAGGTGCGCCGTCCTGTTCAGAAAGAGAACATCGAAACCAAAAAAAAAAAAAACAACAACAACTTCCTCCAAGCCCCTAAACACGATACACACCTGTGCGTCACTCCAACATGAAGTTAGTTTCCTGTAACAGCACCTTCTTTTCTTTTCTTTTCTTTTCTTTTCTCTTCTTTTCTTTTCTTTTCTTTTCTTTTCTTTTTTTAAATTGAAAAAAGAAGGAAACAATAATATTTACAATAACAATTTTATCTGAAAATATTAATAAGTAGGTCACATGTTCAGTCATCAGATTGATTGTTTTTAAATAAACATTAACGTTTGTTATCCTTTAAAGGCTCCACATCTATAAATAAACAACGACTTTAAATGTTGTTTGTTTGTTTGTTTGTTTTTTAAATGCATTCGAATGCTTTTAAAAACTGTTCCAAATTGTTGCTCAGTGGTCCAACTATAGAGCGTGTTTGGATTTAGTCAAGCATACAATGAACCATATCAGATCATCTTTAGTTTGATTAGCTTTTACTTTGAATATATCACAAATAATCATAATAATTTAACATCTACTTCCTTTATGTTTTTCTCACACGTCCTTAATTTAAGAAAATCTTCGAGTATTTCAACTTCACTTCAAAGTAATTCCATTCCACTACTGCTCCTACTGCGAGTGTTCTCACAGCCACCAGCCATCTGTCTCTATAATATTTAAATATTTCTATTTTGTAGTTTTTTTTTTAGTGCAGTCAACATTTCGGTCAGGTTTGTCAGACAGTTATTTGTCTGTGAACTTTGTCATCAATTAAGGTCATTATTTTCTTATTTGCGACATTTATCTAGTCAATGTTCAGAATAACACAGCATATATTTTTTAATCTATTTTAATAGTTGTATTTAAAATTCTGTGGGAAATGATCTGCAGAATTTTATTCTGTTCATGTTATAGCAACTATAAAATATTGATAATTAATTAATTACTGTATTCGTATAGCATTACAGCACATGCATCATAATATTATATATGTGTAAATCATTTCTTCAACACAAGGTTCAATCTGCTCTCCCTAGGTCATGTCAGTGCAATGCTACAGGCTGTGTGTGATTGTTACACACTCTTGTTGGCGATTCTCTGACATGTAGCCAAGACTTCGCCCAACATGGGCATTTGCCAGGCAAATAAACCTGCATGCAAAATGTGTGCACTAAGCAAATGTGATTTAAGGTCATGTCTGCTTTCATGCATACGGCATCTCTTTCAGCTGTCAGGACTTCCTCTGTGCTTCCTCTTCATAAGTACAGTTTGTTCACATGACTCTGGATAATAAGCAGAATGTCACAGTTAATGGAGCTGAGAAGCTGCAAAAAGATAGATCTGAAATGTGTAATATGGACTGGTTTAAGCTGTTTTTACCAAGAATAAAGGTCAATCCCATAGTCTCTGAGCACATAATCAGCCTGATTCTCTTGAGAGCAAATTGGAACTGATTATTATAAGTTCAAGTTAAACTTATCAGGTAAATGTCATTACTACAGGAAATATTTGTAAAATAAGAAGAGTTAGGAATTAATGGCTTTTCTGGCACTCACAATCATAAATAATTACTACCACTTAAAGTTCTCATAATTAGTGGTAAGTACTGCTGGTTTTAGTACTCATTAGTACACATTTGGTACTCATAATCAAAAATTATTTTAATTCAATAGTATTTAACTGCCTGTTATATTTATTTATAAATAAAATTTATAAATAAATATATTTATTTAAAATTTACCCTCTAAATTATTATTTACATTTATATTTACTTACAAATTTACCCTCTACATTTACATATTTCTATATAGACCGACTTTATAATTATGAATATAGCGTATGATGTTATTTTTTATTACTATTTTAATTTAGTAATTTGTGGCTCTTAAGCTAATCATAATTAATGGTACTGATAATCAAGAGTAATTATCCCCACTTTTGGTACTCATAATCAAGAGTAAGTATCGTCCCTTTCGCTACTCTGAATCGGGAGTAATTATCGTATCTTATGGTTATCATAATCAAGAGAAATTACCCCTGTGTTTGGTACTCATAACTCACACTTATGGTGCTCATAAGTAATAGTTCAGAGATTATTCATAGTAATCTCATTAGTTCTAACTCATATTTCAATTTTGCCCCTTCGTTTAAACATAATGATGCATAATCACTATAGTTGATGGTTCTTGTAATATACACTGGTGGTGAAAAGTATTAAGACAACATACAGTATGCAATGTATTGTAGTTCTCCCTGTGCACAATACAGGTGATGTCACTAATTAGTTTTCTCCAGTCTGGCGGAAGAGTTGTGCTAATTAGGATCAGCTGGTTTCGTTAATGAAAGGATCAAATATGTGGCAGAACGTTTACTTTCTGAAGCCGGGGTGTCCAACTCTACACAAAAGTGGCTAAAACGCTGGGATTCTCAAGCTAATTGCGAGCTAAATATAAAATGTTTATTGCTGTAGAGCAATTTCACTGCATAATATAAACGATTAGATTTTTTTTTTTTAAGAACGATGTTAAAACATAACATTTTTATGTTTGTCTCAATACTTTTGGCCACTGTCAGAGTAATTGTGTGCAGTCTACAGTAATACACAATACACTCCATTATTTTTGCTGCTCTGCTTGAAAGCTAATTTGCAAGCTAAGTCCTGACAATATTAAGCATAGTTTAATGGTTCATACTGTATAAAGTACATATCATTATAAAAATAATATTTACAATTAGTCCTTTTTGTAAAATCTGTCTCCAACACTAAGAGCTATGTGATGCATTATGGGTAGTCTGAAGGAAGAAAATTATAATGTTGTACACTAACTGTTCAAATCTGACATCATTCACTCGAAGTGCTTTACAGTAATCTTGTTTTCTTAGACTCTTACGAACAAGAAGAAACAGAAGAGGTGTTTAACTCTATATAAAACCTTTCCTTTTTTTTTACACTAGGTGATTTAATACATATACAGAACATTGGTCTGAAAACTCTGTGAGCTCTGAGTGAAGTTCTTACAGTTGAAGCACTCAGAAAATGAAAAAATCAAGTTCTGTGAATGGCTGAGTATTGATCTGAGCGTGCAGAATGCTGATCGTTTATTTAATTGTGCTTAAATATCTCTTTGCGTTTGGCCTAACAGCCATTAGTGTGGCACTCTCAGCACTTCACTGTTCTTCTAAAATGAAATCCTGCTCTTTCCCACATGATGGTGTAATCATCTCCAGTGCAGCTGTGGTCAGAAAGAAAGAAGGTCTGTATCTGTGTGTATCTCTGCATCTACTGGAATAAGAAAGAATGACCCAGACTCATGGCGGGACTTTTAGTTGCAAAGGCGTGTAGTGAGGGTTTAAAACAGGCAAATGTAATGAGCATGAATAAGACTGTGTAACATGAATGTAAGGTTTGAACATGTTTGGAATGTCACCAATACTGAACATCACTCAATCTGCTCATATACCAACTATCTCTTCAACATATGCAGTAGTGCCTGTCTTTACCCTTTTACACCTGTGGAAGGTAATAAAGTATAATCATCCTGTCCGGTGTTTAGTCTGGAAGCTCTCGCAGTTTCTTTCTCATGCACTGTCGCCTCTGGGTTTTCCATTAGGAATCATAATCTACATCCAGATTTCCATAAAGTTTCTTGGAATATTGAGGTGAATTAAACATACAGTGCGTTTTTTGGAAAACATTACATCTTCTTGCCCTATACAGTATATTGACTTCCATACCAACTGCACATTCTCTTAAATGCGATTTGTCTCATTTCCTGAGTAATGGGCACCAAAACGATACCAATGATAAGCACCATGAGTCCAAACGACAACATGACCGGGCCCAGGATGTTGGCGTATGTCTTGGATATTCCAGCAAAGTAGAGGCCTGTGAGGATCAAGCCGCCGACCAGCACGCTGCCCCCAGTGCAGATCAGCAAAATGGCGTTGCGGTAGAGCTCGCAGGTACTACGTGCCGTTCCGGCATGCCACGAAAGACTGAAGACTGTGCCATCGGTGTACGGACTGAGTGGCTCAGGAGTGAGGGAGAAAGAGAGGGAGTGAGCAATAGAGAGAGAGTGCTCAGCCAGGGCGATGAGCTCCAGAGGAGATGATGGCGACGGCATGGCAGGTAAACTGTTAAATGACAGAAAAAACATGACATCAACTTGGTGATATAATGTACTACAAATGGCTGAGACTACTACCGAGAGCTACAAAAAATAAAAGAAAAACCTCTCATTCTGAAAAGTTGCACCCTGACAGTGATGCTTTGAGAACCATACTTGGGAGGCAACCTCAGGGTGTTTAGTCTTAAAACTTACTTTGGATCTCTGATTCCAGTTCCAACATTTCTATTTGTCATATACGGTGACCTCTCATGCATTTCTATTCCTTGTCTCAGCTAGTTCGGGTCCTGTACCCGTGTCAGCCCAAGGTACAATGCTAGTCCTGGTCTTTATCTCAGATCCATTTTGACTCTAGCTATAGTTCTAGCTCTGTTTTTTTTTTTTTTTGGTCAAACTCCTGATCCAGTCTCAGCCCAGTTCTTTGTATCTGTATATTTGTTTAGTCTCTGGTGAAAAAGTCAACAAAAAGCCTTCCAGGTCCAGTCCTTGTGTTTGCCTTAGTATAATCTCCGCCTATGACACACCTTAAACAGTTTCAGCCCCTGGTCAAACTGTTGTTCTTTTCTTTGTCTTTGCCCTTCTTTGTCTATCTGTTTTGTGAAACTGATACAGTTCCAGTCCCGTTCTTGGGCAGCCCTCGTACCGTGCCTTCTTCAGCCCCTGTTGCAGTTCCGGTCCTTGGTTCTCCTTGGCAACATAACCGTTCCAGTCATCCAGTCATTCCTTAGCCATCTCAATCACATTCTTATCTCATGGTTAAGCCAGTTATAGTCTTGGTTTTTGCTATATATCCTCACTGGTCCTTGGTGCAGTTGAAATCCTGCTCATTTCCAGCTCTTTGCTGGTGCTGTACCTTCTGTAGTCCCTAATTCAGTTCCAGTCCCATTCTTGGTTAATTCTAGCCATCACCATTTCCCTTCTGCTATTACATGCTACATTTCACAGGTCATTCCAGTGGTGTAGGCAGGCATAGAGAGTGGTTTATTACTGGGAAGAAAACAGGAAACCACTGAGTTACGTTTTTCATTAATTTGATCTTAGAAACAGTATAACACTAATGCCAGTCTCCAAATTTTCACACTGAACATATCCAGCACAGCCTTGGCATAACCAGTAGCATTAGCGTTAGCAGCTGACGATGACCCACTATCATCCTCAGACAAAACATCTGTTGTACTGCTTTCTTCATTGCTTTGAACTTATCTGAAGTTATCAGAGAAAGTTGTTCCTGTCGATCAACGATGAAGTGTTATGTGCATGTGTACTGTAGGAATAGTGCCGCATTGCTCACAACATCACATGTCAACCTTCTACACTGATACTATTGTACTATGATATTTAAAACATTTCTGGAGTTATTTATGCCCAAATCTCACCCCCCTGCTTATGCCTTGAAATTATTCCCATATTAATATTTGCTTCCGAACCTTATTTCCAATTCCTGCCTCTTTGATTTACCAGTTCATGACTACTAGTTTTGCGTGTGGACTTTGGATCAGCCTGGACTGAAGTTAGAGTGAATCCACTATGTAAACAAACAGTTCAATACATTCAATAATACTGTTCTGATCATTGGATTGATTTGGACCCAGACTTGGTTTCACTTAATTACTCTTATTACTTTCTGCCTCGGATTCGGATCCAGTTCTAGTTTTGTTATCTGCCTTTAATTCAGTTTGACGTCAAATGTTCAGCTTCAAGTCTCTAACCTGCGTCAGTTCTCACAGCTCCCCCGCTGTTACCAAAGTCTCACCACTGCCACACTGTACAGAAGACTTCATGTTTATTTGTTGATGGTTTTTTTTACGTTTCTGAAGCTCTGTCACAACACTGTCCTCTTTTCTATACTCTCGAATACAACAATCAAAATCCTACTTCATTATGATTATAAATTCATGTTAATAACATCATCAGTCAACTTCAGAAAAAAACTGGTAACAAGTTTTTAAAACTTGTTGAAATTAAGTATTCATCGCATTGCTTGTATAATAGAGAATTTATAAAATATTAAATTCTAATGATCAAATTATCTTTCCACAAGAAGTGAAAAGAAAACTGTTCAGTGTAGTTTACTCAGGTTTTGGACACCAAAAAATATCTAAATTGACATTAACTCAGGAACTGGAAATGATAAAGTAAAACCAACTGCACAAATGCAATAAATAAGACAAGATGCTTTTCGGAATGGCAAACAGAAACATTACTTATAATATGAGAAATTTTAATAGAGACAAATAAAAATATAAAAATAAATAAATTTGAGTAAGAAAATACAAAGGTAATGAGCTTTAAACTCAACCTAATGCAAATCTTTTCTAGACCACACCCTCATGAAAATAGAAACAATAATAATAATAATAATAATAATAATAATAATAATAATAATTTCAAATGACACCGCTCCCTAATATATTATGCAGGGAAAGCTGGCACTCATATCTTTATTTTAAAAAATAAGATAAGATAAGATAAGATAAGATAAGATAAGATTCTGATGAATAATTTTCAAATTATCTAGAAACAAGATCATTATTTGGTCATATTAGAGTCTTACCTGAAACGCTGAATGCTATCAAAGCTTCAGATCTTCAGATCTTTCGAAAGAATCACATCTCACCATCAGTGCCAACTCATTTTACAGCCTGTACAGCATGGACTGTGTGTGTGTGTGTGTGTGTGTGTGTGTGTGTGTGTGTGTGTGTGTGTGTGTGTGTGTGTGTGTGTGTGTGTGTGTCTCCCAGGAAATCTCAATGTTCTCACTTACTCCTCTCATCTAATTTAGTTAGTCTTTGCTTCTGTCTTTCTTCCTGTCCAGTAACTCACCCATGATGATAATGATGGACAGATTATAACAACTGTGATGATGATAATGATGATGATGATTGATGATGGATTAATGGCTGATGGATGAATAATGCCGAGATGGTTGATTGGTGCGTATTGGATGGTTGATGAATTGTTTGTTGTTAATGTATGTGTGATGGACGGATGATGGTTGGTGAATTTTTGATGGATTGTTGAGGAGTGGTTGATGGATGAATGGATGATGATAGATGAATGGATGATGAATGCTTTTTAAATGGATGATGTATGATTGTTGATGAATGTTTAGATGGCTGATGGATGATTGATGGATAGTATAAAGTGAAGATTGGATAAAGTAAAGTAAAAAGATAGTGAAGCTACGCTCTGTATAAGCAGAAGAGCTCATGGGCCCTTTTAGTGAATGTTGGTTAAGCCTCAGTAGATGCTGTGTGATCGGCAGCACACGCAGGTGCGCGGAGCAGGTGAGACAAGCGGCACTGGGCTGGTGTCGCGATGCAGGCAGAGACAGCAGAGCGTGTGCTAGAATGGGAGGCAGGCAGCTTTATTCTTGGCTAGTTGGACTCAGACGTATTTGAATCTGCAGAGACATGAGAAAGTTATGAGTAGTGCAAAGTAGGTAGTGTTAGACAGAGTGATAGCATTCAGTTCAGTGTGTATGACAGAGCAGAGTTCAGCAAGGAAACCGCTGTGGGGGGAAAACGACTATGACTGAACCTGACGATGTTTGATGGATGGATGGTTGATGATTGGTTGGTGGATGGTTGACAGACAGTTGAAGGATGGTTGATGGACAGATAGTTGATGGTTGAGGGATAGATAATTGAAGGATGGTTGATATATTATAGATGCATGATGGATGATTGTTGATTTCTGATTGATTGATGTTGGTCAATGAACTATTGATGGATATATAGTTGATGAGGGGTTTGATGGATGGTTAAAAATTGTCGATGAATGGCTGATGGTTGTTGGATGAATAGTGAATGGTTAAGGGTTGGATAGATGAATTGGTTGATGGATGAATGGGTGATGGATGGATGGATGGTTGATGAATGGGTGAAGATCGGTGATTAATGGATGGTTGATAAATATGATTCTAGTGGACAATTTGTGGATTTGAGTAATGAGTAAAAATGGTAGATTTTCAGCTGTAAAGGGTAATCGGTTCCCTGATTAACTTTGATGATATATTTTACAATACAAAAGTTAGCAGACTGCACAGACACTGGACGTGTTATATATAGTGATAACATGAAAAGTAAATGACATTTTATTTTTAAATTTTTTAACTTCTTTCTGCAGAGCCATTAGCCATGTAGCTTTCAACTCATTTGCTGTGATTCTTACTTCAATTTTGGCTCATTCCTCATATAAAACTGTAAAGTTAGTTTGTCTGTACATTGAAGATAATTGCAAAAAATAATTTGTGGGTAATGGTAAAATAAGTAATAGAACACATGAAGATGGTTTTTGGATGTTTGTTTGTGCACGCATCATGTAAAAACCTCTGAACAAATTTTAATGGGGTTTTCACATGTGTATCTGGCTGAGCCTGAGGTAACATATAGCATTTGTTTCTTTGCAGTAAGCCCAGAGAAGGTATGCTAATTTGAAATTTAGTCGGAACTTGCTAATAACTGACACAGAAGTGATTGATTTCATCTCAAAATTCAACAGATGGCGCTGTACATTTTTAATACACACTTGTACACGTCTCTTGCTCTCTCTCTGTTGCCGGTGGCTTAGGGAGGCAGAGGCTGGGACTTTCTGCGTGCTTGTCTCTTTCTTCCTTTCTTTCGTTCTTTCTTTCGTTCTTTCTTTCTTTCTTTCTTTCTTTCTTTCTTTGTCTTTGACCCTGATACCTTTACCGGTGCTACCTAATGATCACACGAAGTGCCGTATAAACACGTTGCCTGGCAACCGTCTGTATAAATGGCCACGCCTTTGCCTGTTCAGTGGTAGCAGCCTGCGGATCTGCCCATTCTGAAAAGTTTATGCGCGGCTCTGCCCCTCGCGCGACCCGCGTCGTTACAATAGCGCTGTACATTTTTTAAAACACATTTATGAGTGTGCAACTAAAATCTACTTAATAAACGCGATCTCGTGCCTTTATTCTACATTCTCTGTATATAGAGAATAAATACAACATTCAAACAGATGCTTCACTTAATTGACTTGGCTGGCAAAATTTGGATCTATAGAATTTGCTTTGTGATTTGGATAATATGGCTGTTTGGAAATGTTGGGGTATTCAACATGAACTAAGTCGTGGCCACAGGTAATATGAAATAAAATAAGAATGTTTAAAATTATTTAGATTTTTGGTGGTGAAAAACTGCCAATTTCTATGCATCGCACCTCCTCTCTCTCTCGCTCTCTGTCTCTCTCTCTCTCTGTCTCTGTCTCTCTCTCTCTCTGTCTCTGTCTCTCTCTCTCTCGCTCTCTCTCTCTCTCTCTCTGTCTCTCTCTCTCTCTGTCTCTCTCTCTCTCTGTCTCTGTCTCTCTCTCTGTCTCTCGCTCTCTCTTTCTGTCTCTGTCTCTCTCTCTGTCTCTCTTTCTCTCTGTCTCTCTCTCTGTCTCTCTCTCTCTCTCTGTCTCTCTGTCTCTCTTTCTCTCTGTCTCTCTCTCTGTCTCTCTCTCTCTCTCTCTCTGTCTCTCTGTCTCTCTTTCTCTCTGTCTCTCTCTCTGTCTCTCTCTCTCTCTCTCTCTCTGTCTCTCTCTCTCTCTCTCTCTCTCTCTCTGTCTCTCTGTCTCTCTCTCTCTCTCTGTCTCTCTCTCTGTCTCTCTGTCTCTCTCTCTCTCTCTCTCTCTCTCTCTCTCTCT
>JAAGKR010008162.1:0-20000 GCA_011419295.1 Clarias macrocephalus
CTCTTGTGCTCCTGAGCCTCCAGTTGTTCAAACCAGCCTTGTAAAAAAGGTTCTTCACATTGATAGTTAATTGCTGACACACCATCATAACATTGGTGATGATGCTGGTGGTCATTGCGTGGATGTGGACGTGGCAGCCAGTTGTGTGGACGTGCTGAAGGAGGAGTCTCCACGGACGTAGCGGCCATTAGCTGTGTTTTCATAACCTCATTACGCTGCCATTCTTGACTTGGTTGTAAGTGCAATGTGGAGGTGGGAAGAGATTAGGATCGGTTTACACATAGCCCGGTGTACCTTGGGGAGATGGGAAGGCTGAGGGAAGTTTTATTACCGACGAGTACCACACACATGGTAGGACACGCAGACACTCCCAGGCGCGCTGGAAATAAGACCTGAAACAGGAATGTAATTTTGTACCAGCTTGCAGAGTTGGAGAATAACTTGATTAGACATGAATTAAATGAATTAAAGCTATGCAGGGCCAGGTGAGAAATAAGTGTGTGTGTGTGTGTGTGTGTGTGTGTGTGTGTGTGTGTGTGTGTGTGTGTATATAGCATTTTTATGTATAGGCCAGATTTATGATTCTCGTTATTTACAGCAGTATTTCCCAATACGTATCCTGGAGGAGTACAACTTTAGGATTTTTCTCTTCTATAACTAATTCAGCTCAATCCATTTCAGGTTGTTTGTTAACTAATGCATTGAACCCAAAAGTCTGGAGCAGGTATGTGCATGCCTTTTACTGACCCCCAGCACCTAATGCCCCCAAGTTTTGTCTTTAACCACACTCGTTGCTAGACAAACACACATGGTACGGCCATCTCTCTCTCTCACACACACACACACACACACACACGCTGTTATTCCATTCTCCCACTAACAATCCGTGCCTGCTGAGAGAGCCACGTTAGCGGATGGAGAGATGGAGGGCAGATAACGGAGTGCGAAGCAGGATGGAGTCATTAAGGATGTGTTGATGGAGGGAGTCTGAATTACACTGAAGGTGGTGAGAGGCTTTGAGGAGAGCTGGAGGAGCCAGGGGACACAAGAGGCCCAGCCATTGAGACTGTTTCCCTCTTTAACCTATTCTGTTTATGTCTGTGCTTTAGATAGTTAATGCATGGCCATATCTCTCACCACTACAACATTTTATCAACATTGAAGCCTATGGATGTCTGCATCCCTAGTGGGTTTTTAATGAAAAACTTCAAAACTGGTATTCAAATTATTATACAAAACAATGTTCATTGTTTTCTTGTTCTTATTGTAATGCCATTGTACTCATATGAGGGTCCAGGAATCCTCGCAGATCCACGCATTAACAAGTTAACAATGATATCATTCTAGCTGTATGTCTATTTGAAGCCATTGAAGAGATTGAATTTAATCACCATTTTAATCAAGCAAATAAAGTAACAATATACACACTTTGTAGTGGTTAATATGTTTCAGCTGGCAACTATTTCTTTAACCCTAATTGATGATGTAGTGAGTATTTTTCTGTCTTTAACAACTATGTTGGATTATCCTGTGCTCACGGAAAATATGCTACTGTGTGCCAGAGGGTCGAATTGTTGGCCTGCATCAACATCAAAGGAAACAACTAAGGAGATTGCTGAAATTACGGGAATGGGGTTAAGAACTGTCCAACCCATTATTGCAACCTGGAGGGATGGTGCTGCCCCATCAACATCACGGAAAAAATGTGGTCGGAAATAAAACCATGATAACTTTAACACTTGGTGAGGCTCATTGTTAAAAAAATAAAATAAATCAACAGTAGAAATCCCAGCTATTTTTAATAGTGAAGTTAGAGTGGGACTAAACAGCTGTTGTCTACAAGACACTTGTTAGTGAGGCTAATAAGAAAATAATGCTTCAGTTTGCTAGGCAGCATAAAAATTTGACTAGGTCGTGTGGTCTGATGACTCCAGATTGACCGCATCTGCATCATGGTATGAAGGGAAGCACATGAAATGATGCAGTCATCATGCATAGTGCCCAGTGTATGAGCCACTAGAGGCAGTGTTATGTTCTTGGGTTGCTTCAGTTGGCCAGGTCTATACTCCGCAACATTATGTGGCAATAAAATGAGGCCAGCTGACTCCCTACTTTCACACGTGAATTACTGTAAACCTATTAAAAGTTTTTGGAATGTGCTGGAGAATACATTACAGAATGGTCTGACTACCATTATGAGTACAAAATATTCAAATCTAAAAAGTCATGCAACTCTACAACAGAAATAAATATTATAATGTTGCATAAAGTTGTCGAAACAATGCCGTGGTGAATGTTTATCGTAACCAAAGCTAAAGGTGGTCCAACAAAATATTAGATTTGATCTAGTATAATCTAGTGATTATTTTATTTTATTTCATCACATTTCAATACAGTGGAAGTGGTTGCAAAAAGTTTGCAAACCTCTATTGTGCCATACAATCATTTTGTTATGAATTACAAAAAAATATATACACACCATATAAATGTCAGTGTCAAGTGCACCAACATAAGATGCATGTCTAAGAGTCTAAGCAATGTCTGTGTAATTGGCAGCTTCATATTCTTTTGTACATTTAATAAGCATATTGTCCTGTGCTTTTTTCATTTGTTATACTGGATAAGAGATAAATCTAATTATTCAAGTCAACACTGATGTCTATTTGAGGACGAGATAAAGGAGAAAATCTGCATTTGCAGGTGGCTGGTTCGGGTACAGCGGTGAGTTTTGAGGAATGTATTACTCTACCAACAACCCATCAATTTGTTATCTATAGCATTTATCCTGTGTACGGTTGCACGGGGCTTGGAGCTTGTCCTAGTCGACTCAAGGCACAAGGCAACGTACACCCTGGTTAGGGTGTCAATCCATTACAGGGCACAAGCACACACACACTCAGACACCCAATCATACGGCCAAATAAGGAAATGCCAGACACCTTACACCACATGCCTTTGGACTGTCACACAGACCACAGGCAAGATTCGATCCCCCAGGGCGACAGTGCTAACCTCAAAGCCACCTTACCACCATATCAAGCACCACCTTTGCTAATACCATACTGTGAATGTTTAGAAAACTTGTAAAAGCATTCAAACCCTCTGGCATGACAATATAACAGCATAACAGGACACAAAGAAGACAAGGAAACATACCAAAGAACCATGAATCAAGATCAGTAGAGAGGGAGGAATTAGAAAAAGAAGAAGCTGCCACTAGATGGCAGAAAAGAGGCACTTAATGGAAGACTGAATAAGTGTCAATGTTGGGTGGTGCTCTGTCTGTCTGTCTATCTATCTATCTATCTATCTATCTATCTATCTATCTATCTATCTATATACAGAAGAGAAGGAAAGACGTATATAATATAATATATAAAGTTGACTGCCTTGAGCTCTTTGTTTACTAGGTCCTGCGCACAGTGTGCTGTGGTGGACTGTGTTGCTATCATGGCCAGTCTTAGATTTGTGCTGCGTGACGGCATGCGTGAGGCCTGGGTGCCCGTGGTCAACAGGTTGCTGGTATTTAGTTCATTATCAATGTTTATGTGTTAATGATATGCCTAATCAGATAGATAGACACACAGACAGACAGAGAGACAGACAGAGAGACACCAGGTCTAATAAATAAACTACAGATGTAGACCTGTGAGATTCTGTAATAAAAGAGAATTGAAATTGCACGGCGTGGCTTCATTTCTCATCTGTTTCAATATCTATCCCTTTTAGACTTTCTAAGTTTGTCATCCTCTACTGCTGTTGCCATTCCACCCACTCAGTCTGATCAAACTTCAGCGATAATCTGAAAAATGTAGATTTAAAGCATAAACGAATGCGTAGATTTCTTGTGCTAAATTATATCCAGCTGTGCTGTACAGTCCCGCAAGGCAGTCACTAACACATGAAGAAAATGAGTTAGAGAGTCTGTTTATAATTTAAAGATGTGATTTGATCAAAAGAGCAACTGTCAGAAATCTGAGTAATGTACATGGCATGTCACTTAGGACCTGCTGGAGATATGGAAGCCATCACATCCAGTTCAAGGTCTAAGTTTAGAGCTCAGGGAGCACTATGTGTATGGGAGGAGAGAGTTTTATCTATGTGCTTTGTGTACCTGCTTTTTGGGGATAATCCCTGAGGTGTGAGGTGAATGACCTCACTGTAATGAGCGGATGGATAAACTTTTCCATTCGTCTACATCCTTGTGATATGCTGTAAAGTAGGTGTGGGAGTCATTTGGCACCTGAAGGTCCCAAGAACTTTTCCCCCCCTTCATTTGCTTTAAAAATCTCCTCACACACTTTGGTTCTGTCTAAATAAAACGTCACCAGCTGAAGTTCTGTGCGCACTTTGGTGATTCCCCTACACTGACACACATGCAAAATCTGCTCATCAGGTATATTTGTTAGGATACAGAATGTCTGTACTGTATGTCATTATGGTGCAGTACCACTGGTAAATTCAACTAGGCATTAAATTGACCACATCTAGCTCGTAATTCTAAAAAGATCCTGGGAGCATTAAACACATCAGTCCTCTTAATCTTGGAATATGATAAAATAAACGGTTTGATCTCACTCTATCACACTTTCCTAGTAAAGTGATTTCACATGGCATCACTATACACCGTTGAAGAGTTTGATACTGAACATCTACAAAAGGCAGCAGTGAGGAAAGGAAAGCCTGTAGGATGAAAAATGGTGTAAGGATTGTTGGACAAGTAAAAACAACAGTTTTGTAAAACATATTCAAAAAACTCATTTTTCAAACACAGTTTTACAATAATTTCTCAAATATGTAAAAAGAGTACATTAAAGAAATAAAATTACATTTTTAGCAGTAAAAAACAAATAAAAAAACATTTTTGTTTTTTTTTTTTTGTTTTGTTTGTTTTGTTTTAAGGGAGTTTGCTATGTTTAGGAGGAAAATGCATCGTTACATCTGCTTAAAAGATGACATGTGCCAGCAGCTCTCCAGGCCTGGACCTGCTCCCTCTTCTCTCAGCTCAGAAATGTAAACATCTTGGCAACCCTGGTGTCTGGTGACCTTCAAAATCAGCGAGCATGATGTGGCCCCGCTCTCTCCCTGTAAGGTTTCAAAAAAGGACATAATTTATACATTTATAGAATACTTTAAACATAATCCTGGTTATAACTGACCACCCAATCAGCTATTACTCTACATTTCAGGCCACATACTGTACACGTCTAAAGCAAGGGATCTACTTAGAGTTTATTAAATGCAAATATTTGATTTACATTTAAATATGTTTTCATTAATTGTATTTATTTGTGTAATGTTTGTACAATATTGACTAAACTAAAGAAAATAAAAGCTTTCAACTTTTTCCTAAATATTTGATGAATTCTTGAATTCTTTAATGAGCTTTTTCTTTCAAATGAAAACACATTAAGTTTTGCCCAAGGTCATGTACTTTTTTTAAATCAAATTTGCAAGCATGTTGAAGACAACCTTATAAAATATCTGAGAAGCACAGGCAACTCCTGATTACAGAAAACACTTCTCTTATTCTCTGTCTGACCAATAAATAGATAATATCTCAACCTAATCATTTACATAAATACACAGGAAATAATTGTGTGTGACCTGTGTAGCCTGCAGTAGGTAAAAGGTAAATAAAATTCCAATTTATTTCTAACATTTAAATCGTTAACAAAAAATATATATATATATGAAAAAATCTAAATAAAAATTTGGCAAAAATTGGTTGATAAATATCGTATCTTTTCGATCCTACAACAGAACTGAAGTTTTTCATCTTAAACATTGTTTTATTTAAGCTAAAATATACATACTGCATTTTACCAAATCAATATGGAAATAAATTTTTAATCTAAAATTTTAGATAGAATCTTAGAAATCTTACATTGAAATCTATTTAGATATTATTTATATATTTTTTCTAACCAAAAATATTATTAAATGAAATTTATTGCATGTACCTGTGTAATGTTAAATGCAGTACATGCGGTCAATCTTCTTATTTCAACAACTTTGCTAGTTATATTTGCTTTGCTCATGTAGGATATAAATTTCTTGACATTTGCAAAATGGTTCTGACCATCGTGAAGCTTTAAAATCTGCCATATTAGATATTTTTCTCCAACTTACAGTGATTTCCATCTTTTCCAATAAATATCACCTCTCACCCAACGTTTTGATACCTAAACAGTGCTTTAAAGCACGTTAATGAACACTATCCAAGATTAATTAAAAACATAGAAAAAACATGCATTTTCCTATAAAGCCATGCTGATGGCAAAGTTATTTTTAGGGATCCTGATGTCAAAATGAGGCTGAGGGTTCTTTCTTTCTACATCATAGAATCCTTATATAATTTATAGGAAGAAGAAACATTTCAAGACTTTCCTTGTAAACAAATGTTCACTGGCCATATCACAGCACGCGGCCATGATGCAGTATTAAATTTAGTATAAAAGTTCCAAATATCAAATATCAGCTTATTGAACCAGTAATCTAAAACATGTATAAATGACCCAAAATGCAACTTTATACTTGCTTTGATGTGATAGGTCACATATAACATTGAAAGGAATGAAGACCCCCATTTTTTGAACAAAGAACTATTAAAGTTCTCATGTCTGATCGTAATCATTCTGCAAATGTTTCCCTCTTCAGGGAAATCAAACCCAATTGTCTTATTAAACCATTGCGGGGATTGTAAAGTGGACTTGTCACATGACCCCCAGCCCTCTGTATGAAATGACAGGTCCTGAGATAAAGCTTAATCCTCCAATTATCTGGGATCTGGGACAAGCCCGAGAAGTTGCCTGAGGATTAATGACTGTGATGGACAGTCTCTGTGGCATTCAGAATGAAATGAAGTTTTACTGAGAAACACAGACATTACCAATACCAGCATCATTCTGAACGTATAGTTCATCCGTATAGTTCGTAAATTACAGTGTGTGTTGAGACATAATCAAGTGGAAAGCCCATCCTAATTCCCTCATCTTCCGCTTGCACTGTGAACATAACCCCCTGATCAAAGCATGGCCTCACCCCGGCTTAACAAACCAAAGTACCCCAACGTAAACAGGAAAGTTGGCTTACATGAAAACGGTAAACCATTTTCCATGTTTCTCTTGAGGCATGGTGGTTCTAACGTAAACAGTAGTGTTGGGTCTTGCTTCAGGACAATACCCAAACCTCATTCCATGGACCGAGATGAATGGGAAGTTACTTTGTGACGATTGTGCGCTGTGGATTATGGTCAAACAATGCTACCGCTCTGATGTTTCAATGTCAAAACACTACAGCAATGATGCCATCTTTTCGCCCTGTGCCTGGACATATTGATGGAAACATGTATAAATACATATGTCAGTGTGTAAATAAAAGAAAATAGATGTTTTTTCCTTGCCTGAGATATAAAGACCTAACAAATGACATAACAGTAAGGGCATAAAATCTTGTTCAACTTCATGTGAAGGTTTATTAAATATATTGTCGACTGCAAATCTGTAGTCTTCTGATATGAGCACATAAGAAATATATCAGTGACATTTTTCTTTTGTATCTTGTATGTTGATCAGATTTCTAGTTTTAAGCCCAAAGCTGCTTAAATTTCTTCTTCATAACTCAGCCATTAAAAGCCAACAGGCAGTGAAGTGATCAGGTCCAAATCCGCAAATAACTTGACAGCTTGCAGAAAAGAAAAAGAAAAAAATACAAACCTAGCTTCACTGGACCACCATCAATTACACAGCATGTACCATTCAATGGTATCAAGTCTCTGGCAGCATGTTAGATTGATAAAAAAATTATCCTTATGTTGTGAAAAGCCTTAGCCTGCAATACTGCTGGGACCAGTGTTTAAATCAGTGTTTTCAAGGTGTTGATTAATTTTCTATAACAGTATAGTAGTGCAAGCTGCAAGCAAATGACAGATTTATATTAAAGCACTCATTCAGACACATTTTGCTGTTCTTCTTTTGATGTATTTTGACTCTAATGAGGCTAATTAGAGTCTAATAATAAACATATAAAAATGGGCTATGTACCAAAAAACAAAAAATACATACAATCACTGACAGGGTATAGCTTCTGGCAGGAGGATCTTCATTTAACATACAGTATAAAGGATTTTACTGCAAAACACGATAAACACCATTTGGCAAATAACATCTGGCAAATAATTTTTCTCAAGCACACATAACACAGTTGTCTATAACCCAGTTTTTTTTCTTTTCTTTTGCAAATCATTATGTATCTTTCCTTTAGAAGCTTTGCATGTATGTTTGGTAAAACGTGTCAGTAAATTATCACATTTTATAACAAAACGTGACATATCTAAATAGATCCTGTGAATGACCTAAAAGCATTCAATGGACTTTTTGGAGAATTCAGAAGACGATAAAATATTCATGTTTTATAATCTTCATTTGAATATTTTCTTTTTTACCCAATTTTATATTCTTATTTCATATTCTTTATTCGAATACTCTATTTTCTTCTTTTGTTTTAAATGTTAAGTCACAGCAGGCATACAAGCACTTCACTGCAGATCATATTGTGTATGACTGTGTATGTGACAAATAAAAATGAGAATTTGATGTGATGTGATTTGAGGATGGTTACAGCCTGTTGACTGACTGGCACTGCCACTGACAATGGTGCTGTCGTCAGTGACGTAGTGGTAGAGGTGATGCTGATGATGGACTGAAAACTGTATGGTATTGTTTTTGATGTTTCTTATGATCATCAACTTTTGTAATTAAAAAATAATATGAAAATTATTTAATTTTTCACTGCCAGTCTGACCGAACTCCTCACTGCCAGTATATCTCACCACTAAAAAGTCAAAGCATGTGTTTTCTATTTTTTATTATTATTATTATTATTATTATTAAAACTCAGCCAACACGTTATTGCATACAGTATGTACATTGCCACAAACATATCTGCAAGCTGAATTATTTTGACAACACAGTGGGAAGTGGATTTATAGCAGTTAGCAAAAATTATATATATATATATAAAAAAAATATGACACCTTATAACACCCTTGGAAATATATACAAAATATTCTCTATCAGTTGTAACACTTTTAGATTCTTCTTGATAAATCAAACTATTCTTAATGAAACCCATCAATTATAGAAAAGAGTATCCGGCTTTAGCACTTTATAACAATCAGTACATTTTCCGTCACTAGAGTCTTAAAGACAGACCGCTTTCTAATTGCTCTGTAACATGAGCAGCTGCATTTTCTTTCTTCCTAAGAAAGTGCCGTCAAGGGAGAGAGAAAAAATATCAAGCTAAAGGGAAGAATGTCTTGTAGCTCATATAATGTATAAGGAATTAGTGAACAATCCACATGATTAAATATCGGAAGATATTTTTATTTTTTTAATTAAAAAAAAATGTTGGAATGTTTCTGTTCTGTGAATGGAATGAAACATGGAGTATGTTATAAGAAAGAGAGCTATAGGATAAGAGTGTAACCAACTGGGAGATAATAATATTAGCCAATTCTTTATACTGACAGTTTCTATCTATCACTTATATCCTCCTTTTCTCAATGCAATCATCTGTCTTTACATGAAAACAAAAGCCTCTTCTTGGCCAAGTTGATTATGGTTATATAGGAAAAAAAAAAAACAACAAAAAAAAAACAACGTAGCTTGAATGCATTATCAGCACTAACCCAGCCAACCAGCAATAAGAGAACAATCTTGCACACGATCTACGTCAGTGTAACAATGTTTGGCTGTGAATCTGCCTGACTCTCGGAAAAGTGTGTGTGATTGTGTGTGATAGTTGTTGGCGCTCAGTACTTGGAAAGTATCGCACACAACTTTGCTCACACTGTTAAAGAGCAACGCGAGATAACAGCTTGGCATAGCTGCCATAGGCTTCAATTGGATTAATTCCTTAAGCATTGCGAACGTCTGCTAAGATTTATTATTCTTTCTTAGAAGTAATAGTCATGCTTTCTTCAACTTACACCTCCTGCTACCTAGAGGAACATTTTGTTTCACCAGAATGACTCACCTCTTGCTGCACAGTTCATTTCTGATCATTGGAAGAACTCTAACATGAGAGAAGAGAAGACAGGAAGAGTGGAGAGGTGAAGAGATTAAGCTGACGCCATTGCGCTGCATTAGATAGATGCTCCTCTGGAAACTTCCCCTCTCTGAAAGAGTCTTGGCAGACTCAGGCCTCTGTGGAGAGATGGCTCCTATCCAAGATTTCTGGGAGTTAGGCCTGATTCTGCACAAGACTTCCAATCCGTCGTGGTACAGAAAGCCTTCATGACTTATTTGTGTGTATGTGTCTCTCTTTCTCTGTGTGTATGTGTGTGCCATGAGACTGACTGCACATCCTTCAAACTCTCACTGTAAACCATTCATTCTCTCCCTTCAGCCGCTCCCTATCGCTCAAAGTGTGACTCTCCTTCCTGCTGAAAGATACTGCGTCTAGCTAGCCCCAAAACACATGGGCCATGATGAAAGGATTCCTGCAGTCCACTATTCATTTCTCAATAAAGATTTGCAGATGGTGGAGGAGCATGCTCTCTAAACCATTAAGAACGTGAGCAGTCACACCTCTTCCAAACCACACACACCTCTCGGACTTTGCTCAACTGGAAGATGTAGCGTGTGAATGCGTTTAGTTGTTTTTTCCCCCCTGCTTTATGATATATATCAGCCATATGGCTGAACTCTGCAGTATATGAGCTAGCCAGTCACAGACATCTTAGATGTGGTTGTATGAAGAACGACTTCTTCACACTAACTCCAGACTTAAGTCTCTTCCCAGCTGTGCCTTTCCCCATCCAAAGCACTCTGCGTTCCGACCCCTCAGAAGCCAGCGATGCTTTGTTACAATGATGGAAAATACATCACACGCACATGCAAGAGAATATTTTCATTCATAAAACGGTGAGGCCGCTCTAGAACATATAGCATACATATAGTATATAAAGATTTTTGATCCACCTCACGAGTAAGCTACTATTGAAATGTGACAGGTCTTGTCCGGGGCTGACAGGATGTGGCACTTTAAATACTTGCTTTAAAGTGTTTTTGCTACAAATGACAAAATTTAGGAGAGTGAAGTGCAAAGCCAGACAGGTTCATACTGAGAAGATCTTAAACAGCCTCGCCCATTGTGGAGTCTCTCCACATTATACTGAGCCTTACATTTCCTGCATAAAGAAAATCATATCTCATCATTCTGGAGAAAGGAGCGAGGTATATATGTAAAACTTATGTTTAGTTAGAGATGTAAAACTTTGCTTGTTAAGTGTGCTTTGTTCATGTAGCTATGTTTTTATAAATAGTATTCCTTTAATCTGATGGAGTGCCAGTGTCCAGCCCGGTACTTGTACTTCACCAACAATAAAACACAAATCAGACCAATCAGAGACAGAAGCAAAAATTCCTTTCCAGAAATCAAGCAAGTCACTTAATATGTGTCCCATGTGGGGCAAGAATGCACAGAGTGAATATATTTGTTCCATCAAGGGAGAAACAACCAGATCAAATGTTTTCATGGCTAATATTTTCCAACAGAATAGATCGTCAAAGGCTACAACACCCTTTCATTTCAAATTGAAATTATTATGTGATGCAATTTTTATTTGTATTAGGTTATATTGTATTTGTATTGTATTGTATTATAATGCATAATAATAATAATAATAATAATAATAATAATAATAATAATAATAATAATAATACTTATTATTATTATTATTATTATTATTATTGTTATTATTATTATTATTATTATTATTATTATTATTATATACTGTAATTATTCATGAATAAAAATAAAAAATCTGCACAACAGTGTTTGACTGATGGCACTTAGTAAGTTAGTAACTTATTAACCCAGTGTAAGGATCTATCCAGTGACAGAAACTTCAAAGCACTGTGGTAAGTTTCTCTAGATAAGAGCATCTGTCAAATACCTAAATGTTAATGTAAATGTAATGTAAATAATTTTCAAAATGAGCTCCTTGGTCAACTTCTACTTCAGACCATGAGCATGTTTTCTTCAATGTATACAGGAGTTGGACAATGAAACTGAAACGCCCGGTTTTAGACCACAATAATTCATTAGTATGGTGTAGGTCCTCCTTTTGCGGCCAATACAACATCAATTTGTCTTGGGAATGACAGATACAAGTCAGTGGCCAGAGGGATTTTAAGCCATTCTTCTTACAGAATAGTGGCCAGGTCACCACATGATGCTGGTGGAGGAAAACATTTCCACACTCACTTCTCCAAAACACCCTAAAGTGACTCAATAACATTTAGATCTGGTGACTGTGCAGTCCATGAGAGATGTTCACCTTCACTCTCATGTTCATCAAACCACTCTGTCACCAGTCTTGCTGTGTGTATTGGTGCATTATCATCCTGATACACGGCACCGCCTTCAGGATACAATGTTTGAACCATTGGGTGCACATGGTCCTCCAGAATGGTTCGGTAGTCCTTGGCAGTGACGCAGCCATCTAGCACAAGTATTGGGCCTCGGAAATGCCATGATACTGCAGCCCAAACCATCACTGATCCACCCCGTGCTTCACTCTGGGCATGCAACAGTCTGGGTGGAACGCTTCTTTGGGGCTTCTCCACACCGTAACTCTCCCGGATGTGGGAAATGAAGTGAAGGCGGACTCATCAGAGAACAATACACGTTTCACATTGTCCACAGCCCAAGATTTTCACTGCTGGCACCATTGAAACAGACGTTTGGCATTGGCACGAGTGACCAAAGGTTTGGCTATAGTAGTCCAGCCATGTACATTGACCCTGTGGAGCTCCCGATGAACAGTTTTGGTGGAAACAGGAGAGTTGAGGTGCACATTTAATTCTGCAGTGAGTTGGGCAGCTGTGGTTTTATGTTTTTTGGATACAATCCGGGTTAGCACCAGGACATCCCTTTCATGCAGTCTCCTCTCGCGTCCACAGTCACTCCTGTTGAATATGGCTCATCCTTCTTGGTGGTATGCTGACTTTACCCTGGATACCGTGGCTCTTGCCTTCTTGGTCACAGATGCGCCAGCAAGACGCGCACCAACAATTTGTCCTCTATTGAACTCTGACATGTCACCCAAAACTGTGCTATTACTCTGCTAATTAAACCTTCACACTCTGCTCTTACTGGTGGAATGTGCAATCAATGAAGATTGGCCACCATGCTAGTCAAATTTAGTAATGTAATTTTTTTTTATTTTAATAATGACATGGAAACCATATTGACAAATTATGGCAGAAACAACACAACAACGAGATCAGTTACCTTCCATCTTCTATCCCTAATTTTTTGGTTCTAAATGTGCTGGTCTAGTGATGGACTATTGCAAAGCTCTGAACTCAACCATCTACACCTACAGTACCAACCCACACACACACCAACAGACTCTATTTACATACTGTACATTAAAAAATGCATTATTTGTAATAATCATAATCCATAATTATCAATTAGACGATCACATTATGTAAAATAAGACATGACCACTAAGATCAGGCCACCTTTTACCATCCTTCAATGGTCTAGTTTTAATGCTTATGTGCTAATTGTAGGTGTTTTCACATTTCAGCCTAGGCATTGACAGGTCTGTGGTTACGCAGCCCCATACACAGCAAGCTGTAATGTTCACTGTAATGTGCACTGTGTGTTCCAACACCTTTCTATTTAAATCAGTGACAATGTTTTTCAGCAATTTGTGCTACGCTAGCTTTCCTGTGGGATCAGAATAGATGGGTTATCCTTTGCATCAGTAAGCCTTGGGGGACTATGTTCAGTACACTGATTGTCTTCCAGTGAACCTAGGTACTATCAGGAACACCTATCAATTTGAAGATGCTCAGACCCGGCCATCTAGCAATCACAATTTGCCTTTTTTTTTTTTACTTCCAATACATCACGGTCCACTTGATGCATAATATATTCGATAGGCGCCACTGTAATGAGATAAAATTATTAATAAGTTAGTAAAGGTTATTCACTATACATGTCAGCGGTTTTATCTATTAATGGTTCAAACTTTCATTTTAATGGCCCCTAATTCACTAATCAAATTCACTAATAAGATCAAAATCTGTAAATGAAAAATCTATAATACTCATCTTTCTGAGCTAATGTCTCTAGGTCCAGTACAAGGTCTCTCGTCCAGTGAGCTGCCTTCAGCTGAATAACTGACATGAATGTATGTGATTGGATAATCCATAACAGAAGATCTGCTTAAGAAGCCAAGCTGGTTTGTGTTTTGTAATTTAAAGTAATTGAACATGGCCATTAAAAAAAAAATCCTGATCTATACAATATATAAAATGTGTAATTATTATGTATATTAACTCTGTAAAACCAAGATTACTAACTGCTTAATTCATGTTGACAACTATTCAACATGCACTATAAATGATTCAGGAACTACAGTGAGACTAATAGAAAAAGTATGTAACTGGTCCTGGGATAAAAAGGATAAACTAATGCAGACATAATTGAATACATCCATGCATACACAAATGTTTTGCATAGACATAAGCATTGTGAAATAGTTTCTCCAAATGTGCTGAATACGCTGTGCGTTATAATACAAACCCGGGTACGTACACAACGTTTACACACAAAAAGATGAATATGCAAAATTGTATAATCACTCTAAATTTCCTTAGCCTGGGTTTAGGCCTGTTTTGCTCCTTGTGCCATGTGTAGGACTTCCAAGTAGCAAGTTGCTTTGTATACACATTTTAGTGGCATGAAATAAGTAATTAAGCCTGGCTCGCTGGAGGATTTTACTGTTGGTCTGCATCTTACCAGCACTGAGTTATGTGGCTACGTATTGCGGCTTCCCCATTGCTTAGGGCTCCCCTCTCTCTCTCTCTCTCTCTCTCTCTCTCTCTCGCACACACACACACACACACACACACACACAAACACACACACACACACACACACACACACACACACACACACACACACACACACACACACACACACACACACACACACACACAAATAAAAAGATTTAAGACTCTTATCCCAACATTTACAGCTGTCACTGTACACGAAAGCAGGGTTGCCCTCGAAATGAATTGCTCACCTTAACTCTAGGAAATGGTCCTTAGGCCAGTGCATAAGGTTATTAAGTGTAGTATTTTCCAGTTGGCTGATGCTGTGTGTAGGACCACAACATTTTGTATAACCAGGGGGAAATGAGAGAGAAAGAGTAGTGTTGGACCTGTCTTACGAAACAGCATGGTAGTAATTATTGAGATGGTGTTGGTTTTTATGAAGCCATTATGTCATGCCTTTGCTGGAAACTTTGCGGCTTCTCCCACTTTCAGTCAAGAAATTGCCTCTCCTGGAATTTTAATGGCATCTTTCATGTGGCCTATAGAAATCCTTCTAACCGGCGCAACTACTGCATAAGAAATAATGTGTGTGTGTGTGTGTGTGTGTGTGTGTGTGTGTGTGTGTGTGTGTGTGTGTGTGTGTGTGTGTGTGTGTGTGTGTGTGTGTGTGTGCACACCACTGTAAATAGATAATTTTATGTCTTTTTTTTATGTTTGCCCTTCCTACGCAACAAACAACAACTGTGTTCAGGTTGATCGTCTCACATCCCGTTCCAGTGTGAGATGCCACAATGCCAGTATGAGAGTAGCTGTGTTGCAGGATACAAGTTTCTTAAGCATTTGAACACATGCTGCAGTAATCCCCACGAGGCAAGAGTGACAGAAAGCCTGGGTTGAGTCAACACTTTCTTTTTTCCCACACACAAAAAAAGAGACCAAAAAAAAATGAGGTCACATGACAGGGAGCATCTGCACCCCAGAACTGCTCGAGTGTGGGAAAGGACCCAACAGTTTAACAAACAGTCAACATTATACAGGTTAACTAAAACTGGAGAGCAACACCTGGATATAAATAGCTTATGGAGATAAGGTATTTAGGCTTCTTTAGTTAATTAAACTTAATTGAGTGTGATAATGAGGAACATAGCTAAAACGAGTTAATTAGCTCACATTAAGCATGATCCTCTTTAATGAATGATTTGTTACATCATGAGACCACTCACATGTTTAACTGTCTATTTGTGCCTGACTCTGTTTATGCTAAATTTTAACAAAGGCCTTATTCTATTCTCACTCACCATCTATACCGCTCAGCAGATCGTGTATACCGAACATGCAAACTCCATGCACACAGAAATGGGAATCAAACCTGGCCGGGAATTGAACCTGGACCCTGGAGGTGCAAGGTGACAGTGCTAACCACTACACCGCCGAGTTAAAACAATTTGTGGGTTTGAAGCAATTTAGGGTTATAGTGTGTAACTGCAAAAATGGACTGTAACAACAACAACAACAATAACAACAACAATAATAATAATAATAATAATAATAATAATAATAATAATAAAGCCACCATCATTAAGTGATGGTTGACAACAGTGACCCATGACTTCCACACTAGTGGTCATTACTTTAGGAAAAATTGCATTGCTAAGGACCCCAACCTCCATTCACTATGACAAACATCAGTAGAAGTATTACATGTTTTTAGATCAAAGGGAGGAAACTAGAATACCTGAAACCCACCAAGCACATGGAGAACGTCCAAACTCCACACACATTGACCGATGGCTGGATTCAATCCTCAGGTCTAGAGGTGCTAAGCAACAGTGATACCACTAATAATGCACTGTTTCACAGTAAGAATAATAATAACAATCATCATCATCATCATCATCATCATCAAAAGTTCCCAAGTTACCTCTGTCGGAATCAGAATTCTTCTCCTCACTCTGCATTAGCTGCTGACAAAGTGTAGATGTGCTATATTTACAAGTATTTGCTTAAAATAAATCAACATTCAACATCATATCTTTAACCCTGACTATACATCTCACGGTTCTATATCACATGTCACAGTGTTATCTGGCTAGCTTGTTGCTGGGTAGCTTGAATGCACAAAAGACAAAAATATATATATATACAACTCTGAGATTAGACTTCCCACTTCTGAGGTAAATTGAGCACGTAAACATACCCCCCATTCCCAAATCCTTTGCCCTCACAAACAAACGTGCATGTATCCAACCTCAACACCAAGTTGTTTTCTGCTACATTAACAGTGTGTCTGTTTAGCAGATGAACTGAGTTGGGATCAAACAATCATTTCCCACTCTACGCCAGTTTCAAAACACCATCTGGGACATTTTACAGAAAAAAACCTCCTTCTATCCTCTTTTGACCTGCCCACTTTTCTCCTTCTTATCCATCTTTTTTTATTGGTGATTCTGCCTTTATAGGAGCTCAGATCACACCCTGTTGCCACTGTATTTCGAGATCACTGTTCTCCCTTTGGCCGTGGTGATCACTACGTTAGTGTCTCTATTGCTTTTTTTTCTTCCCCTCGGCTTTGCATATCCTGCTGTCTTCTCTACTCAGAGATGGAAAAAGGCAGAAGTTCCCTGTTTCTCTCCCATGTCCACTTCTCCCTCTTTATTCCGAAATTAGCGATTGCAGGGAACAGACTGTTTGCCCCTTGTCTGGCCTTGGTGGTTAATTGCAGTAAATTAGAAGGAGGAAGAAAGAGCAGACTTTGCTTAGCAGTAAACACTGCTACAAGGCAAAACGGTGAGGAGGCGAGGCAGGCTTTGGTGTTGTTCATCTACAAGGTGGAAGTTATTACGCTAAATGGTGGCCTTGTTATCACTGCTGATTCTCGGGTTTCTTTTGATGTTTCTCACTGTTTAAGACAACATGTATAGAGCGGAGATGTGTTCACCATGCGGGCAAACAGGGAACACAACGCTATTGGTCTGCAATGGAAATGCATGAACCATCTGACCTGTGGTCAAAAAGTCACCAGGCGACTCAGTTGAATGTAATGCAGGTCTAAGGACAGTTGAACTGCTGTAATATTTTTGTAATTTAATCCCTGAACTTTCTGAGGATTTCAGAGGTTGTTTGTTTCCATTTTCGTCCTTCTCACGTCTTCCCTTTCAGAAATATTTTGCTTTATCCAAAGAATCACAGATAGTCTAATAAAACAAGATATGGATAGAAAACAGATATTTAAACAAGTAAAGGCTTAGAATACGCCAGACATGAGTGTCTTATCGACAGTCAATTTTATGTAGTGTTAGGCAATATTTTCCAAAATTAGTGAAATAAAGCACAAAAATCCTAATAACTATTATTATTATTATTATTATTATTATTATTATTATTATTATTATTATTTATCCCCTTTCTTGCCTATAGTCTCTGTTTGCTTTTAAATCAAAAAGAATTGGTGAGTAAATCCATTAGTAGGCCTTTTGAATTTTTTATTTTTACCCATTTCTGTCTTCGTCTTTCACGTAAGAAAATTGCTCTATAATAATAACATAAATGCATAATAACATAGATTAATAATAATAATAATAATCATCATCATCATCCTTTTTCTTTTTCTATTAAGTGCCCTATAAAATTACAATTACAGCCTTTAGGATTTCTACTCCAAAACAGATTTAATTTCTAATGTGCCACTTGATTAATGTTTAATTTGGGAGGTTGCATGGAGGAATAACTAATTTATAGTAGCTAATCCATTACGTCTACATCTAATCTTAGTCTCAGAAAAATCTTTTGTCTCTTTTACATATAAAACACAAGCTTCAGATTTGTAATACATATTTCTTCCTGACTGGGACATGTGATAATACAGAAAATACAGTGACCTTTTTCATCATCTTTGTTCATTTCATACTTAAAATATCCTTTTTACTGGCAGATGGATAATTTGGCTAACCCTAGGCGTTTGAGAGAGAGAGAGAGAGAGAGAGAGAGAGAGAGAGAGAGAGAGAGAGAGAGAGAGCACATAGACCCCCTGCATGAAAGTGTAGAAAGTACCTGCTCCAGTGGTGGTTACATCAAAGCTAGCCATTTCGCTAGCTTCACACACAGTTGCGATTGTGGTTTCAGATAAACCCAATTGCACTTTAACTGGAATCAGATGGATTATCAATCAGATCCATAAACAAAAGCTTATTTCTTCACGCGTGTCATGCAGCACTCCTTGGCCACGTTGCCTTGATTACTGTAGATTACAGTGCTTGACATGATGATTGCACCTAGTCCTTTTTCCTCACCAGTGCCTGCTTCACACTCTTTCACGCCACATTGCGCAGGAATATCTTCGACAGATGTTCTGAACTCAAGCATGGCTGCAATGATCAGCAGCACCGCTGTCTCCTTGTCTCTCCTACCGCTTTAGTGCCAAGCTCACTCTCTCTCTCTCTCTTTCTCTCTCTTTCGCGCTTTCTGTCTATGTCATCTCTTATTTGAATTCTTTTAATGATGGTGTATGTTTCCTTAGTCTGTCTGCAGCTCTGTTTATTGGAGGGAGGCCAGGTGAAAGGTCGTTATTTGGACAGGCTCTCATTACTCAGAAAAATCAAGCACATTTCTGGGTGTCACACACATACACACTGTAACGGGGGCGCCCCCCCAGCCCCCACCCAACCAACCACACACACACACACACACACACACACACACACACACACACACACACACAGAGAGATAGAGCACCATCTGATACTGCTTGAACTTTGATACACGTTGAAACTACAGGTCTTAACCAGTAGAGGGCAGAGCATCTGCCCAAATGACTTCAGTTCATGGCTGGATAATTAATAGTGAAGCAAAAGAAGCTCCAGAGTTCACTGACGACACTTTGTGGCAAAGTTTTTCCAGTTGCCACTCCCATGCCCATGTGCCGTATACAATAAGTTATACAACATGATCTAAACTGTCTTGGTGTTTCTGGGCTTTGAAGTAATGCACATAGATCTGCTGAACTGCTCAACCACAGAGAGGATACATATGTCATATGACTAATGAATGAAACCTTTGATATTCTCTCTATGTAAAAGGTCATATTTTTTTTGTCTTTAAAAAAAAAAAAAAAAATTCCAGACAAGCTCATAAGTGATC
>JAAGKR010008162.1:25000-32713 GCA_011419295.1 Clarias macrocephalus
TGTTTAGTAATGGGTCGTTCATGAACAATTCGGTCTTTTTGAATGGAGCTTTAATGTGACTCAGAAGAACGAGTACCCTCAGCGAGTGATTTGTTAATTTTCTACTGTAGATTATGTACAGGAAACAGAAATGAGTAGTTACCTTTGAGTCTTCTAGTCCGAGTAGTTCATTCTTTTATCACATGACGCCCATAGACGCTATACAGTGCAGTACACAGGAAACAAAATTGAACAGTTCTCCTCATGGGTCTTTCAGTCCGAATCGTTCGTTCTTTTGTCACATGACTCCCATAGACGCTATGCAGTGGAACAGATTCAAAAGACTCTGTCTAGAAGTCTCGTGAGAAAAAACGTTCAATTCTGTTTCCTGTGTAATGCACTGCATAGCATCTATTAGATACATATGACAAAAGAACGAACGATTCGGACCAGAAGATATGAGAGGTGAGCTGCTCATTTTGTTTATCCTAATTTTCATTACTGGAACTATAGCCAAATTTGTTTATGTAGACGTGTTTGGTTTCTGTTTATTGAAAATGTAACATTTCATTTTATTTCTGATAAAAAGAACTAAATGAACCAAATGACTCGAAAAAAGATTCAAGGAACCGAGTCACTAAAATGATTCAAACTGCCCATCACTAATTTGTGTGTGTTCGTGTGCCCTGTGATTAATTGGTGTACCCTACCTTGTGCCTTCCTGGGATAGGCTTCTGGACCCCACGACTCTGATATAGAAAATATGGATGAATTAATGAATGAAAACCAAGACTGAATGTTTCCTAGCAGAACATTGCCTAGAGCTTCCCACTGCTTCTGTCTGGTCCTGGTCTGCTGCTCATGTACTGATTGTAGATGCTTTTGGTGGTGGACAGGGGTCGGCATTGGCACCCTGACCTGTCTGTGACTATGAAGCTCCATATACAGCAATCTGCAATGCACTGTGTTTTTTGACAGCTTTCTATTATAACCTGGATTAAGTTTTTCAGCTACAGTAGCTCTTCTGTGGAATTGATTCATTCCTCATTCACACATCAGCGCAGCATTTAACTGACATCATGTGGAAAGTTTAGCTTGGCAACATCCCGAATTTCATTCAGAAGCCTCACTCCTGGAAGTTCAATTGAAGTTATTTAATGTAGTAATGGTCTCGGCTCCGCCTATATATATTACCCAGGAACCTAAGGGACTAGAATTGCTTTTTGGATCTAGTTAAACTTTTAATGGACATTTAATGTCTCACCTTAAAAACCAGCTGTCATCCTTGCAAACGTGGCAAGTGAGTGTGTGGGTGCAAAGCATGACTGGAACTGCAGTATAGCTCTTGCACAATGGATCAAAATTTCATGTGAAAGGTCTGCTTTGATATTTTCGAGTTCCAGTAAACTGACTGCACACAGACATCATTGCTATGTCTTGGCCCTCCCAAAACCCACATTTCTGGTGTGTCATAGACTCACTCCAGGCATATATCGGTAAATGTAATGATCATCAGAAACCCCAGGATTTGGGAATAGGATGTGAACTATGTACAAAGACAGCTGATGCCTGTTTAGAGGTTGATTTATGCTCATAAGTTGCAGATTGCTGGCTCATATAGAACCATTTCTGTCTTGCTGAAGAGGAACCTGGCTTTGCTTCTCTGTCCACTGTAGTAAATCATCTCCTCTTTCCCCCACCTTATCCCTTGCTATCGCTGTCCTGTCCAAAAACCCAGAAACTCTTCTCTCCACAGTTTTTACACAGCTTCTTCTGTTCAGACTCCCTCCACCCAATGCAATCATACACTTGCATAATGGTTCGCCTCATTTAATATTTAGTGACTGGATCAATAAGTGAGATTCATTAGAAATGAAATGTTAGTCGAATGTTTATTTTCCTACTTCACCCACTTGTGTGGATTCAGGTTTGATCTGTGGATCTATGAATACCAATGTGCGTCTGTATATAATCTGCCATCAGTGACTCAGTAACTGTTGCTCATCTGGCTGGCTGGAGCCCAGCCTGCCTTTCTCCCTCGCTAACCACATTCTGTCTGTTAATAAGCCTAGTGCATGTTGGTTACTGGCACCCTCACACACCCATACCATTGTCCCGCTCATGTCACACCCTGTCACATAACCCAAAAGCTTAGCAAGACATAAAGCCTGATGAAATGAAACAGATGTCAATCTGACAAGCAGCATGACAGGAGGCAAATACCTAAGTAACACACACTCAGACACACCACGTTGCCTTCTGTATCGACTCCTCGTTCTAGCATTGAGTCTCAGTAGTAGCTGGAGACAGGAAGTCTTGGTGTTCGGACAGAGGGAGCACTCCGGCGGGTGAGTGGGTCTGTCATCGTGGAGATTAGATACTGCATTACCGAGGGGTCACTTGGCAGGCATATGAGGGGACACCAGATGTGGACGCTGCAGGGGATCTGCTTCCACAACTGACCTTATTTCCTTTTCAGGAGGTCACTTCCTGTCCTCCACTTCCTGGGATTTGCTTCCCCGTATAATCTCGAATATATACAGTCGTGGCCAAAAGTTTTGAGAATTACATAAATATTGGAAATTGGAAAAGTTGCTGCTTAAGTTTTTATAATAGCAATTTGCATATACTCCAGAATGTTATGAAGAGTGATCAGATGAATTGCATAGTCCTTCTTTGCCATGAAAATTAACTTAATCCCCCCAAAAAACTTTCCACTCCATTTCATTGCTGTCATTAAAGGACCTGCTGAGATCATTTCAGTAATCGTGTTGTTTACGTGTTGAGAATGTTGACGAGCACAAGGCTGGAGATCATTATGTCAGGCTGATTGGGTTAGAATGGCAGACTTGACATGTTAAAAGGAGGGTGATGCTTGAAATCATTGTTCTTTCATTGTTAACCATGGTGACCTGCAAAGAAACGCGTGCAGCCATCATTGCGTTGCATAAAAATCGCTTCACAGGCAAAGATATTGTGGCTACTAAGATTGCACCAAAATCAACAATTTATAAGATCATCAAGAACTTCAAGGAAACAGGTTCAATTCTTGTTAAGAAGGCTTCAGGGCGTCCAAGAAAGTCTAGCAAGCGCCAGGATCGTCTCCTAAAGAGGACTCAGCTGCGGGATTGGAGTGCCACCAGTGCAGAGCTTGCTCAGGAATGGCAGCAGGCAGGTGTGAGGGCATCTGCACGCACAGTGAGGCGAAGACTTTTGGAAGATGGCCTGGTGTCAAGAAGGGCAGCAAAGAAGCCACTTCTCTCCAAAAAAAACATCAGGGACAGATTGATCTTCTGCAAAAAGTATGGCGAATGGACTGCTGAGGACTGGGGCAAAGTCATATTCTCGGATGAAGCCTCTTTCCGATTGTTTGGGGCATCTGGAAAAAGGCTTGTCCGGAGAAGAAAAGGTGAGCGCTACCATCAGTCCTGTGTCATGCCAACAGTAAAGCATCCTGAGACCATTCATGTGTGGGGTTGCTTCTCATCCAAGGGAGTGGGCTCACTCACAATTGTGTCCAAAAACACAGCCATGAATAAAGAATGGTACCAAAACACGCTCCAACAGCAACTTCTTCCAACAATCCAACAACAGTTTGGTGAAGAACAATGCATTTTCCAGCACGATGGAGCACCGTGCCATAAGGCAAAAGTGATAACTAAGTGGCTCGGGACCAAAACATTGAAATTTTGGGTCCATGGCCTGGAAACTCCCCAGATCTTAATCCCATTGAGAACTTGTGGTCAATCCTCAAGAGGCGGGTGGACAAAAACCCACTAATTCTGACAAACTGCAAGAAGTGATTATGAAAGAATGGGTTGCTATCAGTCAGGATTTGGCTCAGAAGTTGATTCAGAGCAGCCCAGTCGAATTGCAGAGGTCCTGAAAAAGAAGGGCCAACACTGCAAATACTGACTCTTTGCGTAAATGTCATGTAATTGTCGATAAAAGCCTTTGAAACGTATAAAGTGCTTGTAATTATATTTCAGTACATCATAGAAACAACTGAAACAAAAGATCTTAAAGCAGTTTAGCAGCAAACTTTGTGAAAACGAATATTTGTGTCATTCTCAAAACTTTTGGCCACGACTGTATATATATAGGTGATATAAGTGATCTGTAACTGTTTCTGAATCAGTTTGAGTCAAAAGAATAAAAATCCATGCAGAAGGATTCAAAATGTAATAGTAATAGTAATGGAATTGACCAGCTGTGGTTCCTCTCTCGCCTGTGCTAGGGAGGCCCTCGTGTCATCTGACAGCTGTGATGAAGGGAGCCCCGTCTCCAGCTTATCCATCATTCAAAATGCTCCGCACTGTTTTCTCGGCTTAATTAGAATCATCCTTCCTGCTAAAAGTGGCCACTGGCTTTCCCCCTCTGTCTCTGATTTACACCCGTGACATCCTTGTTCCTTCTCAGCCTTCCAGCCTTTCTTCTTCATCATGATGAAGTGTTTAGGGGTTACAGTAAATAATATCATATGCTTTTGGAACAAGGAACTTCATTCTTCTTATTATTTTACTGCAAGATGTTTCTGCTAAAATCCATTTGTTCATTTTTTTTTTTTTTGAACAATGAACAATTACAGCCTTTCAGGCAGGAAGTAATAATTGCTCTTTATCCACAGGAATGATTCAGAAACCATGCCATCAGTCTTTAGTCAGAAGGTTTAAAATGGCACGTGTTGAAAGATTGTCAGCGTTTAGATCCTTACGTTAACTATCCAGGAACATTTTCACTTTTTTTCCCCCTTTTTTCTGGAAAAAGAAAGGTCTGTGTGGTCAATCGTAAATGAACACACATTCATCTCGGTCGTGACGGTAAATATTTAGACACGTATTCAGCAGCAGTTCCTGAAGCATGGCAGATGATATATGAAGTACAAGGAGGAGCAGATAGGGTACTCAAGATGGCATGTGCACTATACACTCTTTGCATACAATGTATACACAACGATGTTGTAGACGATTCTATAACAAGTCATCGAGAAAAGAGCCATCTGGATCGTTCTATGAGAACTTCATGCAGCTTTGAACTCCGAAAAGCCTGAACATTTGCTCTGGCACAGTGAAGTTGACTTCTTAATGGGTTCTGAGACGTAGAACCAGACTGTTTCAAATCTTTAAAATCTTCTGACTGCATTTTGACCCTGCTCGGTGTGAATTTTTCTGCTCAGTAAGAATCTCTGAAGAAGCTGAGATTATCCAGGAACTGAGGGTTTAGAGCCAGAGGCCAATCCTCAGTAATCCTTTGAAACCTTGTGGCGCAAATCCAGAGCATTCTCTCTCCAAGCCGCGGTCTCATAGCAACAGCATGCCAACGACACCTCACTGCATTTGGAGGAGTGAGGAGAAGTCGCCCATCTTGGCGAGTAATTGAGTGTGAGAGTGAGCGAGGGAGTGCACGATGAGGAGGAAAGTATGAGCGAGTGAGAGGTCAGAGTTTTAGGGAATTTTTTTTTCTTTTTCTTTTTTGGAACGACTGCTTTCAATATCAACACTAACCAGAGACAGAGACGTGAAAGGAAGCGTGGCAGCCAGTGGAGTGCAGCAGCCAAATCATGCCTCGATGGTAGATGTCTTTCCATTTATGTACATTGGCACCAGCTGAGTGCCCAAAGCTCATGCTGAAGTGGAGAAGTGAGCCTTGTAAAGGAACACAATCTACACACACACACACATACAGTAGACAAACACACACCCCTTTTCACACCTGCTCAAATGTTGATGTCTGTGAAGCTGATGGCTGCTACAGTAACTCTAAATAATGAACCCGCAGTACCAGATCATCCAGCTGCAGAACGTGTGTGTGAGAGAGACAGAGAAGGGGCACTACATAGCTAACAGTCCCTTATGTGCAGTGAGGCGAGAGCTTTCAGAACCTCATCCATCATGCCACGGGTGGCGTGCTTAGGCCAAAGTAGCACCAGCCAGACACACAGCCACATACTACTTACTGGTATTGAAAACAATTCCTCAGCTCATAACACACACAACTGCTATTGCTCTGTTTAAGAGCTGCTGTACGAGGGTTTGGGTCTGGTGGAGGAGCATGGAGGAAATCACTTAGTGTAGGCACATGGCAGAAGTCTTGTAATTGTTCAGGTTTATATTTAAAGCCACAGCCAACGATGTCAGAACTGCAGAGTGAACATAATGTGGAAAAAGCATTGAAATGCATCCTGTCTACCTTGGCCAATCAGGTGCTAGAAAATATTTAAAAACCAACATTATGTTACAGAACCATAATTATGACTCAACAGCATGTCACCCTTTTAATGTTAGTAGACAGAGATCTAAATTCATGCAGGTACGTTTCAAGTTCTCCATGTCTTCACATGATGATCAGCCACCTGTTTAACCCCTGTGCCACCTAAACAGCTCTGACCTATCAGGGCTTGGACTCCACAAGACCTCTGAATGTGTGCTGTGGTATCAGGCACAATGCTAGCAATAGATCCTTTAAGTCCTGTAAGTTGTGAGGTGGGACCTCCATGCATTGTCCATCATATCTCACAGATGCTTGATCGGATTGTGAGGAAAAACCTAATCCAGATTGACGTTCTAACTTTTTGTCTTCTTACGAAGAGCGAACATATAACAGATAAGTATTTATAAATATTTATAATATATTCACTTGAAACTCGTGTTATATCGCTAAGTTTTAATAGTTTTGCCACGCACCCGCGTCTAGCCGGGCTATCCCATTAGCATCGCTAGCCTGTTAGCTCGACTATCACAAGTTTGCCTACGCGTTTTCCACACCAATTATCTCTGTTTTTTGACACCATGTCGGTTGTGTGTCTGCCTCTGAGTGCAGGTGAGGACACACTGGAGCTTCACTCGGCGGATTTGGAGATGGAGGCCTTGGAGAAGCAGATCCGTGACCTGCAGGTGAAAGTGGCCCAGCTACGGCAGCGGAAAGCCGCGCTGGAATCGTCACGGACCGACGCTCACCTGTCCCAGGTAAATTCTCGGCATGACACACATCCTTCCACAACCTCTACTCCGCGTGCTTCTCTGTCCAGGTCCAACGCACCACGGACGCAGCCCGCCCAGGTTTCCTTCACCCCGGCGCCGGGATACCACGAAGTCTCGGTTACAGCAGCAGCGGAAGACGCGCGCCAGGTCCCGGGCGAGGACCTCTCCCCCTCCGCCGCCGCCCGTCTTCGAGATCCCGACCCGAAACCGCTTCGCTCCTCTACGCGAGACGGTACACGACGCGCTGGTCATCGGAGACTCCATCGTCCGGCACGTCCGTGCTACCACGGCTAAAGGTAAGGTGCGCACTCGCTGTTTACCTGGTGCTCGTGTTCTTGATGTTGCTGCGCAGGTGCCTGCGGCCCTGAGGGAGAACTTTGGAGCTGTGGTCCTTCATGCTGGCACGAACGACACCAGGCTGAGGCAGACGGAGATCCTGAAGAAGGACTTCAGGAGCCTGGTTGAGAAGGTCCGCAGCACGTCACCCACGACAAGGATCATCGTATCCGGACCGCTTCCCACATTCCAGCGAGGAATTGAGAGGTTCAGTAGATTGTTCGCTTTTAATGAATGGTTACAATCTTGGTGTCAACAACAGAGATTACCCTTTGGATAATGTTTTCTGGGAGCGTCCTAGGCTCTACCACACCGATGGACTGCACCCTAGCAGAGCTGGAGCAGCCGTCCTCTCAGACAACATCTCCAGGACACTACGAACCATCTGACTGGCGGTAAGTCGTGTCTTAGATTCCAA
>JAAGKR010008163.1:0-32712 GCA_011419295.1 Clarias macrocephalus
CCAACCCTGCACTAAACTACTAAATAGTACACTCTACTAGATACTAAATCCAACCCTGCACTAAACTACTAAATAGTACGCTCTACTAGATGCTAAATCCAACCCTGCACTAAACTACTAAATAGTACGCTCTACTAGATACTAAATCCAACCCTGCACTAAACTACTAAATAGTACGCTCTACTAGATACTAAATCCAACCCTGCACTAAACTACTAAATAGTACGCTCTACTAGATACTAAATACAACTCTGCACTAAACTACTAAATAGTACGCTCTACTAGATGCTAAATACAACCTTGCACTAAACTACTAAATAGTACGCTCTACTAGATGCTAAATCCAACCCTGCACTAAACTACTAAATAGTACGCTCTACTAGATGCTAAATACAACTCTGCACTAAACTACTAAATAGTACGCTCTACTATATACTAAATCCAACCCTGCACTAAACTACTAAATAGTACGCTCTACTAGATACTAAATCCAACCCTGCACTAAACTACTAAATAGTACGCTCTACTAGATACTAAATCCAACCCTGCACTAAACTACTAAATAGTACGCTCTACTAGATACTAAATCCAACCTTGCACTAAACTACTAAATAGTACGCTCGACTAGATACTAAATCCATGGCTAAATCCAACCCTGCACACTAAACTACTAAATAAGGCTCTCTAATAGATTACAAATCCATGGCTAAGTCCCTCCCTGTGAAATACACCATTAAAAAGTACGCTCTAATAGACACTAAATCCAACCCTGTGCTAGTATGCTAGAGTAGTATGTTATACTAGATACTAAATCTACAGCTAAATCCAACCCTGCGTACTACACTACTAAATAATATGCTCCAATAAATACAAAATCCACGTCTAAATGCCACCCTGCACACTAAATTACTAAATAGTGCACTCTACTAGATACTACGTTATGGTGATAAATGATACATTGCATACATGGTGACATTTAGTCTAAAGTGTATGGCAGATTCACAGGTATCCTGGTCTCTGTTAACAAGTAAGAAATCAAAGCAAGTCTTGTCAATTCATAGCTAGTTGTGAGGTGTAATAGTAGATACTTCATGTGTAAAAGGTCTGAGCTTGTAGACAGTTTTTGATGATTTTGCATGAATGTTGTATGGTTTGTAGTGGAGGCAATTACATACAATGCAAATACATTGCCAGCTAAAGTTTTTAAATTAAAAAGGATTTGAATCTGCCTTTTTTCTTCTTCACTGGACCTTTAAGCTTTGATAGCCTCGCAGCTTGTGTTTGTACACTGAAATGCATCTGAATTCAAGTGGTTTAGACCTGATCAGATTTCATGTCTTAGACTTCAAAGAAAAGATCGGACACATCAAATACTGCATGCGCAAAATGAAACAAAGATCAGATTTGACTTTGTGTGTGTGTGTGTGTGTGTGTGTGTGTGTGTGTGTGTGTGTGTGTGTGTGTGTGTGTGTGAGAGAGAGAGAGAGAGATAGGGAGAGAGAGATAGAGAGAGAGATTCATTCAACGAAGGCGTAAACATGTTTAACAGATTCGGGGTCTGGATGCTAGTAGCTGTGTGTGTCTGGCTTCTTAGAACATGAAACAGAATTCTTAAATAAAAATTTTCCTCTCATTTTACACTACAAGCCAATAAACACAAGCAAGGCTTCCAGCAAGGAAGCGAGGAGTCATCCGGAAAAAGGTTCTAATTCAGAAAGCGATTCATGACCCACATTCTGATTATTTCTTTTTTCTTTTGATGTTTTATGAACTATATTTTATAGAGTAAGATGAAAAAAAAACTTTTTATTATATACTACATAATGGACTTTAATTAAAAATCAACACCAAATTTTATTTTTATGTGCTCATTGGCTTTTCTACAGTAACGACTAATTGGTTGTGACTGATATGCCAGGAACGTTCAAATCAAACTGGGAATTGTGATGAAATTTCTGGTGAATGATGACGTAAAACCGGTACCTTAAGCACGGTAAGGTGATGAGACTCATAGTCGCAGTAAAACATTTGAACGGTGCAAGCGTTCTAAAGAAGGCTGTACGTCCTTGAACATTCAAGTGAACATTCAGCGAGTGGAACACGCGAGCTTTGATAATCAAATAACTTGCCGGCAACTTGCAGTAGAGACACATCTGTCTGTGTGGAACTGTACACACACAACACCACTTGCACATTACAGGATCTCGACTGGGACTTATTGCCACATCCCCACTACAATCCTATCCACGCTTCAAGACATTTCCACATATTTCGGCCATTAAAGGAGTTCCTGGGGGGCCAGCATTTTAGATGTGAAGCAGGGCGTATGATCAAATCCCGCGTACTGAGTAAACTTTCTACCTTGATGATATCCAAGCAGTAGTGAAATGAGTGCATTAGTGTAGCAGGGGATTATATAGAGAAATCAAGTGAGTTTTTACTCTCATAATGTGAATCTTTAGGATAGACAAATGTACATTTCTTGGTAACGTGACAAGGATTTTATTTATTTATTTATTTATTTATTTATTTATTTATTTACTCATATTTGCATATTAACATCAAGAGATGAGGGAAAAGAGAAAAGAGGCTGGTAAGTAAGGCTCCATCACTCCATTCCAGACATTGATGAGTTTCCTGTTACTGTACACCCCCAAGTGTTCTATTCATTACTAAAATAAAGGAATGTCACCAGGCTATGTAGTAAGTTCACCACCATGGGGAGGTTGTTCTTGTTCTCTCTCACGCACACGCACACACACACACACGGCCTGCTTTTGTGCTGCAGGAAGACAACAGTCACATGTCCGACAAGCACTTCTGCAGCTGCTCTCTCTCTCTCTCTCTCTCTCTCTCTCTCTCTCTCTTCATCCCTTCCATTGTTACAGGCAAAAGAAACAGTAGTGTTGAAAGTTCTTTGGCTTCTACTAAACCATGGGTATCTAATTTTTTGATAAAGAAAAATTTCTTTTGAAAAGGTCCCGTTTAGCTTCAGGTTTTCCTACTCGATCAGAAGTCTACTTAATTCTTCTTGAAGAATCAGTTAGTCTGGATCTTCAAACAACTGATAAATTCTATCAGATGTGAACTTATTTGGTTACAAGTATAAAACGTGCATCCACACTGACTGTTTGTAGATAGGATTAGTCAAGGGGTGCCAGATTATTGTACAGATTATTATTACCAAATTTAAGATAACGTGTTATAAATAATATTAGATAATATTATAATGTTGGACCAATATTATTGAGGCCATAGCTAAAAATAGCTATAGCTAATAGCTAGAATAGTTAACTGGTACCATTAGGACCATTCCACTGGATCCATAGGGACCATATTTGCTAATAATAATAATAATATTTTGGCACCAATGGACCAGGACAGTAATATCAGAATTATCACTGGGGTGTTTAAACCATGGCTACCACTGGGCCTGTATACTGGTACCATTTGGCACAACAATGGAACAGTTTTTACAATTTAAGCATTACATTACAATGTTTGGGGCAAAATATTGGTTCCATCAGGGAAGTATTTCAGAGCTACACTTTTTTACCAGGATATATAATATGATCTGTACGGAAGTATATTGCTATGTTTGGAGCAGTAAATTGGAATGATTTGGTCATTATGTTTGATTGATCACACAGTATGTTGGTTCCAGAGCTATTTTTACCATATTAAACTTCTTATCAGGCTATACACCCAGAACAAAAACTTTAACAACAACTATACACCAGTAAACTGGTGACAAGATTATGGGCACCCACGGCTCACTCATGCCCGTGTGGATCAAAAGACTGGCCTGATTCCATAGGAAAGCTGATGCAGCACAAATGACCAAAAAAAGTCCATGCTGGCTATGCCAGAAAAGCCTCAGAACACCAATGCCACACACAAGGCCCAGCAGGCAAAGAGCCTAAGGCCAATGACTCCACCTCTAAACTTCCCAGATCCCAATCTGCATGAGATGCGAAAAAACAAAAAAACAAAAAACAAATCCGATCCATGGAGGCCCCACCCCTCAACCCACAGTGACCAAATGATCCGTTGCCAGTGGCACAAGGGAAACCAAAAACCATGGTGGTTTTAATGTTAATTGTTTATGTTATGGCTTATAGGTGTATATTATGACCACCAGAAATGGATATTGTTATGTTTGGGGCAGCATGTTGTTAGCAGTGAAACAGTATATTGTATGAGTGGGGCAGAATATTGGTATGAATGGGGCAGTATAGAGTTACATAGCAGTATATTAGCATGAGTGGGGAAGTATATTGTTGTGGGTAGGGCAGTCCAGTATATTGGTATGACTGGGTCAGTATATTTTAGGCATCCTTGGCCTCCATGGTCCCTCATTGGACTACAGAGGTTCCTAGATGGATGGATAGATGGATGGATGGAATAGTATATTGGTATGAGTGGGATAGTATATTGGTATGAGTGGGATAGTATATTGGTATGAGTGGAGGAGTATATTGGTTTAAGTGGGCCAGTATATTGTATAAGTGGGGTAGTATATTGGAGTAAGTGGAGCAGTATATTGTCTGATTGAGGCAGAATATCGGTACAAATAGGGCAGTATATTGGTATGAGTGGGATAGTATATTGGTATGAGTGGAGGAGTATATTGGTTTAAGTGGGCCAGTATATTGTATAAGTGGGGTAGTATATTGGAGTAAGTGGAGCAGTATATTGTCTGATTGAGGCAGAATATCGGTACAAATAGGGCAGTATATTGGTATGAGTGGGATAGTATATTGGTATGAGTGGAGGAGTATATTGGTTTAAGTGGGCCAGTATATTGTATAAGTGGGGTAGTATATTGGAGTAAGTGGAGCAGTATATTGTCTGATTGAGGCAGAATATCGGTACAAATAGGGCAGTATATTGGTATGAGTGGGATAGTATATTGGTATGAGTGGAGGAGTATATTGGTTTAAGTGGGCCAGTATATTGTATAAGTGGGGTAGTATATTGGAGTAAGTGGAGCAGTATATTGTCTGATTGAGGCAGAATATCGGTACAAATAGGGCAGTATATTGGTATGAGTGGGATAGTATATTGGTATGAGTGGAGGAGTATATTGGTTTAAGTGGGCCAGTATATTGTATAAGTGGGGTAGTATATTGGAGTAAGTGGAGCAGTATATTGTCTGATTGAGGCAGAATATCGGTACAAATAGGGCAGTATATTGGTATGAGTGGGATAGTATATTGGTATGAGTGGAGGAGTATATTGGTTTAAGTGGGCCAGTATATTGTATAAGTGGGGTAGTATATTGGAGTAAGTGGAGCAGTATATTGTCTGATTGAGGCAGAATATCGGTACAAATAGGGCAGTATATTGGTATGAGTGGGATAGTATATTGGTATGAGTGGAGGAGTATATTGGTTTAAGTGGGCCAGTATATTGTATAAGTGGGGTAGTATATTGGAGTAAGTGGAGCAGTATATTGTCTGATTGAGGCAGAATATCGGTACAAATAGGGCAGTATATTGGTATGAGTGGGATAGTATATTGGTATGAGTGGAGGAGTATATTGGTTTAAGTGGGCCAGTATATTGTATAAGTGGGGTAGTATATTGGAGTAAGTGGAGCAGTATATTGTCTGATTGGGGCAAAATATTGGTATGAGTGGGGCAGTACAGCATATTGGTACTGTATGAGTGGGCCAGTATATTTTAGGCATCCTTGGCTTCCATGGTCCCTGGTTGGACTACAGAGGTTCTTAGATGGATGGATGAATGTGTTAGTATCCTGGTATAAGTGGGATAGTATATTGGTACAATTGGTGCAGTACAGCGGTATGAGTGGAGAAGTATATTGGTTTGAGTGGACCAGTTTATTGGTACAAGTGGGGCAGTATATTGGTTTGAGGGGGCAGTATATTGGTTTGAGTGGGGCAGTATATTGGTTTGAGTGGGGCAGTGTATTGGTTTGAGTGGGGCAGTATATTAGGACGAGTGGGGCAGTATATTGGTTTGAGTGGGGCAGTATATTGGTTTGAATGGGGCAGTATATTGGTTTGAGTGGGGCAGTATATTGGTTTGAGTGGGGCAGTGTATTGATTTGAGTGGGGCAGTATATTAGGACGAGTGGGGCAGTATATTGGTTTGAGTGGGGCAGTATATTGGTTTGAGTGGGGAAGTATATTGGTTTGAGTGGGGCAGTATATTGGTATGAGTGGGACAGTATATTGGTTTGAGGGGGACAGTATATTGGTTTGAGGGGGGCAGTATATTGGTTTGAGTGGGGCAGTATATTGGTTTGAGTGGGGCAGTATATTGGTTTGAGTGGGGCAGTATATTGGTTTGAGGGGGGGCAGTATATTGGTTTGAGTGGGGCAGTATATTGGTTTGAGTGGGGCAGTGTATTGGTTTGAGTGGGGCAGTATATTAGGACGAGTGGGGCAGTATATTGGTTTGAGTGGGGCAGTGTATTGGTTTGAGTGGGGCAGTGTATTGGTTTGAGTGGGGCAGTGTATTGGTTTGAGTGGGGCAGTATATTGGTTTGAGTGGGGCAGTATATTGGTTTGAGTGGGGCAGTATATTGGTTTGAGTGGGGCAGTATATTAGGACGAGTGGGGCAGTATATCGATTTGAGTGGGGCAGTATATCGGTTTGAGTGGGGCAGTATATTGGTTTGAGTGGGGCAGTATATTGGTTTGAGTGGGGCAGTATATTAGGACGAGTGGGGCAGTATATCGGTTTGAGTGGGGCAGTATATCGGTTTGAGTGGGGCAATATATTGGTATGAGTGGGGCAGTATATTGGTTTGAGTGGGGCAGTATATCGGTATGAGTGGGGCAGTATATTAGGATGAGTGGGGCAGTATATCGGTTTGAGTGGGGCAGTATATCGGTTTGAGTGGGGCAGTATATCGGTTTGAGTGGGGCAGTATATCGGTTTGAGTGGGGCAGTATATCGGTTTGAGTGGGGCAGTATATCGGTTATGAGTGGGGCAGTATATCGGTTTGAGTGGGGCAGTATATCGGTTTGAGTGGGGCAGTATATCGGTTTGAGTGGGGCAGTATATCGGTTTGAGTGGGGCAGTATATCGTTATGAGTGGGGCAGTATATAGGTTTGAGTGGGGCAGTATATCGTTATGAGTGGGGCAATATATCGGTATGAGTGGGGCAGTATATTGGGTTGAGTGGGGCAGTATATCGGTTTGAGTGGGGCAGTATATCGGTTTGAGTGGGGCAGTATATCGGTTTGAGTGGGGCAGTGTATCGTTATGAGTGGGGCAGTATATTGGTATGAGTGGGGCAGTATATTGGTTTGAGGGGGCAGTATATTGATCCTACATCCATTGTTTTCACTTGGGCAATAATGAGTGACTTTTGCAAAACTATACTACATTACAGAGAGTGAGCTCTACATAAGTTTGCTCATTGTTAATCCATAAAATAAAACTCTTAAACATGTGCACGTTTCTCTCGCCTTGCCCTTATACAGGCATCAAAGAAGCTGATGGGAAAACCCATCTCTCTGCTGGCATCAAAGCACAGGAAGTGTGTGTGAGAGTCAGGCCTGCTGTTCCCGGCCTCGGTGTGCATGTAGGGGTACAATAACAAATCTGTGTCAAAGCTGTGCAATGATGTGTTGACGTATGAGCAAAAAGGAGGCATAATAAAACACTCATCTGTGTGTGTGTGTGTGTGTGTGTTTCTAAGGAGTTCAATGAGTGTGCTTGTTGTATGACTGAGAGGAGGTGTAATCACATCACAGTATACTGCATGTTGCATAGTCAAATCTCAGTTGTTCTCCTTAAACCTGGGTGAAACAGACAGCATGTGAGAATTGGATATTTAAAGAGATACCTGTGTTGACATGATTGTGTTTTAAAAGGTGGAGAATGTTTGGGTTTATCCTTTAGAATTATAAATTCAATCTCGGAATGACTGTAATTTGCAAACTGTGATTGCCACGCTAAGTCTCAGGCCTCAGCATAAACAATTTTCCTGGCCCAGAAATAAGCCACGTCTCCAGCCGAAGCAGAGCTGCTCAACTCTGAACTTTTTCTTAAAGGCCTGTTTTATACCACTACAGCTGCATGATGTATTTGCGAACACCTCAGAAATCACATCATGGACTGATGCTTGCATGGGGCTGTGCATTTATACTTCACTATGTGAGCTTGCACTGAAGCAGTGCTCAAGAGAAACCTCAGCATGATAGAACTCGAGCGGTGCATTCGACTAAAGCTTGTAACGCAGAATTTCCAACTAAAAGAAACAAATATGCTTCTTCAGATTCGAATTCCTACTCTAAAAGTCAAGAAGGATTCCTCAACCCAGAGTTTAACGTGTGATGTCAAGTCAGTAGGCCTGCTTGCTTTGTCAACTGTACACAAATTCACATTTCTGACCTTTAAATTAGTTACTCTATACTGTATATGCTTATTCTTATGCTGTATGTATCTTAGATCGAGGAAATCAACATGTAGACAATATTACATTATTCTCTCGTTTTGAATATGAAGGTTTTTTTATAGCTTGAATACATGGAGGTAGAAAATAACCCAATTTCTATTCATGAGTCTCAATTTCCTACTTCCCTCTTAACCAAAAGTTTTGGGGACAAGTTTTCACACATTTTTTATTAAGCACTAACAAACAAGACCAAGGCATTTCACTTTCACAAGAGTTAAGTTTAAAATGCACAAAATTATTTATATCTTTCTTTGCTTCACCTCCGTCCCTCAGAAATATTCAGTAAAGAGGGAAAATAAAGTACAGTAATACACATGTAAAAGCGGTAAAAACTACAAGGAGTGTTCAAGTCAAACTGGGACTTGACTTGATTGTGCAGAATAACTTTTCCTTTTGGTTTCACTAGTAATGGAATGACATCAGAATGTTTTGCTGGACTCATGATCGGTATCATGCCTGCATCAAGTCTGAAACAATTTCCTCCCAGGAGCTCCTTTAATGTCCTAAACATGTTGAAATGGTTTGGAGCGAGGTCAGGACTGTACTGCTGATGTGGCAACAATGTGTAATCATGTAATGTGCAAGTGGTGCGGTGAGCAGAATGAGGTCATGCAATGACATTCCACTCACTGAATGTTCACTGCAGTGGGCTCTGAGCCACCTCGGCTGGCATCGTCGTTCACTGACGTACGGCCTTCTTTAAAACGGTTGCAGCATTCAAATGTTTTACTGCTGCTAAGAGTCTCATCACCATACCGCGCTTGAAGTCTTCTGTACATGTCAGTCGGTTTTACCCTTTCATTCTTTAGACATTTCAAAAGAAGGACAAAACAAACAATTATAGATAATGATGTCAAAGTAGGCAGCGCTCTGGCTTTGTGGTTAGCACTCGCACCTCCAGGGTTGCTGGGTTGGAATTTTGCCAGCCTGTGTGCATGGAGTTTGCTTGTACTTGCAGTGCTTGGTGGCTTTCGTCCAGGTACTCTGCTTTCCTCCCCAGTCCAAAGACATGCAGTGTAGACTGGTTTGTGTTTTAAAATTGGTATAGCAGGATAAGCAGCGTAGACGATGGATGGATGGATGGATGGATGGATGGAATGCCAAAATAATATTAATTGAAAAGCAATAAATATAATTGGGTTGGAGAAGTAATTCCATACTCTATTAATCAGATATAATAGATGGGGTAAAGCTTTGGAGGTCTTTACTGGGAGCTCTTGTGAGAAAAAAGGGTATTATAATTACAGATATACCGTATGTCATAAAAGCATGATTGTAGCTTTCTGTAAATAAGCTTATTAAAATCACATGACTCAAGAAGAAAACACACAGTATCAAGTAAAACACTGATCTGAGATCAACCAGCTAAGGACATATGTTGTTGATTAAAGCTTGATTTGCAATTATACTAAGGAATTTATAAAAGAATTCCCTTAAAAAGACCGCCTTTATTCCACTATTATAGGTATTATTTTAGTTAACATTCTTTTTTTATTTGTTATTTCTTTTAGCAATAGAAGGGACATACTGTACATGCACTACAGCTACAGTAGATAAAGATGTGGCTAAAAATGCATTAACTATGGCTTTAATATCAGTGCAGTGAATGGTGTCTCCTTAAAAAATGCCGTTTTATAATTGCTAGTCTTGCAATTGTCTATTTACAGTTGGACTGGAATTTTTTAAATATTATTTGTGACCTGCTCCCAGATAGCAGAAATTATTCTGGCCCAGTTTGGGCCAAACTTTACCATGTTCATCAGATCCCCTTAGCACATGGAATGATGGCCCATGAGCAGTCCACATACCTGAACAATTATTGCATATTTATGAAGTCTACAATTAAAAATTTATTGCATACATTATTACCGGGGCAACTAAACATTTGTGGGGGAAAAAGAACTAAAACAATTGAAGCAAGAATGTCTTTAAACTTGTGTTATTAAAATGATTATTATTATTATTATCATTATTATTATCATTGCTGCAATTGCACCAATAGAGCCACACCTTTCCCTGAACTCCCTCATCCAGGTGCGATCTGGGCTGCTACCTTAATAGTATAGAATGCCAGTGCTATTTAAACTAGTATATAGTATATGCTGCTAATACACACATCAAGCTATCTAAACAGAGACGATGCTACACATCAGATCAGCGAGACAGCTACGCTGTGTAATCTATGCTCACATGTCACCAGCCTCCTTTTTATCAAGTCACGTCGTCTGTTTGGAGTGACAGGAGGTCTTAGGTCTGTTCAAGCATGACAGTATGAGGCACGCTTGGCTGACTCGTATCTCTCTCTCAGTCTCTCGGGGTGTGTGTGCATGTGTGTGTGTGGTTGTATATTTGTGCTCTGTATAATTTCTTGGCTGAATTTTGCTATTGTAAACAAAAAGCAAACTTTATAAAATAATTATTTGATTCGATTTTTTGATGTGACATCATGTGACCACCATTTTCTGGCAGTTAAATGAATTTTATTTATTTATTTATTTTTAAAATAAAAGTAATCTTAGAGTGTAAAGACTGCTAATATGTGCATCTAATATGGTTGCGTAAGATGATGTGAAAGTTACGGGACTGCTACAAATACGCTAGAGGTGTTGGAGTAACATGAACACACGGACAACCCACACTACTCACTCATCATTTATACCGCATATTTATTCTGTATACAGGGTCGCGGGGAGCCTGGAGCCTATCCCAGGAGACTTAGGGCAGGCGATGCCAATCCATCACAGAGCACACATACATACAGACTCGTTCACGCGCCATGGGCAATTTGGGAACGCCAATTAGCCTAATCTATGGGAGGAAACCAGAGTACTCAGTGGAAACCCACCAAGCACAGGGAGAACATTCATACTCCATGCATACAGATTCAAGGTGGGAATCAAACCCACACCCTGAAGGTGCAAGGCGACAGTGCTAACCAATACACCACCGCGACCCATGCTAATGGACAGATAAATATCCTTATCATCCCAAGCACACTTTGTTTCTGCTCAGCTCTCGCTTCATATCTACGTAAAGAAGAACGATGCAGCGGGGCTTTAACCCTTCCTTCAGTCCAGCTCGCTCACCTCCTTATCCATACCCTCTGTCATTCTAACAACTCCATCACTGCTGTGGCTGCTTTGCATTCTGGGACGTTTAGTGCAATCTTTAAGCCAACATTTCCACTAGTATGTACCTGTGCTAGTAATAAAACAGCCCCTTATGACTTCAGAGTGCAAACACCTCACAAGCAGCTACATGCTAACTAACCAGCACCAGAATAACTAAAGACATCCATTAAGCCAGAGTTTCCCTTTAATAATTTCTTGAGTCTTGGTAAATAATTTAATTTAATAGTTGGTTTGGATTTGACATCTTTTGTGTGTATTTATTTATTTAATTACTTATTTATTTGAATTTTAACATCCACAGACTCCGAAAGACTCCCAGCTTGCTTTCATGCACCGCCTCGGTCCAATAAAACACTTTGGGTAAGCGCCGCCCTCTCCACACAGGACCGAGGCATGGATGTTGCCAGATTGATACGAACCCCTGATGTCTCTGTGTCGATCTATAAATAAAAGAAACGTTTTGTCTGTACTTTGGTCACAACTCGCTCTTTCGATGATATCTTTACGTTTCATACATTGGAGGACCAGAAACCAGTCTCAGAAAAAAAAAGAAAAAAGAAAAAAAAAAGTCTGTCTGTCACAGCATCATACGAAACTGACTGGACAGAATTTAATGAAACTTTGCCAGCCCTCAGGTGTTTGCCTGAAGTAAAACCGGCGCCATAAATGAAATCAAAATGCTGAGTAGAAGAGACGTTATGAGAAGTTATGTGCCAGATTATAAACCGCAAGTTTTGACAGCAAACCGCGCAGGTGTCAAACTGTGGGCGCGTCTTAAAGCGACCGCTGGACAGAATTCATTTAAACTTTTGCAATACTTAGATATCTGTTTGAAGTTACGCCTGCACCATAAGTGGAATGTAAATGTTTGAGTAAAAGCGATGTTATTAATAATCTTCTGTAAAATAAGATACTAATAAGATACGTGTTGAATGTAAACAAACACCTGCACCAATAGATATTCATTAGGAAAGCTAAACTGAATATTTTTACTGGGATTAATTCACCTCTGAAATAACAGCGCTGATGTGGTATAAGTGAATTACTGTATAATGCACTGGAGTCGTTTTAAGACCAAACTTAATATTCATCAGTTTTTTTTTGTTTTTTTTTTACATTTCTCTTCTGTGATTCACTCTCCGATTACCGAACCTGGAGTGTATTTGGCTGATGACAAAAGAAGTATTTTATTTCTTTGTATTAATAAGTTCTTTTCCTGTCAATGGTGAGTCATTTATAAGTGCCTCCAGTCTTGTTAGAAATTCCACTTCTCAGTGCTGGTCTTCTTTTTTCCTAATTTTGAAACCTGCAGTAAATTGCCTTTACAAATCATTAGGTAATTATGGTTATCATAATATAGTAATAATAGTATAGGGTGTTTTGGTCCATCCTTGTGCCACCCAGCACATCAGGTGATGCATACTCCCCACCCTGAAGATATACTGTCCATCCGTCTTTTCTGCGGCAGAGTCGAGTTGCCAGCTTGATGTCTGATTGTGAATCACACAATTTGGGAATACTAATAAATTTAACCTGCATGTCTTTTGTCTGTGGGAGAAAACCCACCAAGCACGGGGAGAACATGCAAACTCCATGCACACCGACCCCGAGGGGGGAATCGAACCTCGACCCTGGAGGTGCAAGGCGCAGTGCTAAGCCACAATGCCACGCTTTGCTCATACTGTACCACCCTATCTGTCAGCACTATTTTACTCAGCCCACTGGACAAAGGGTCACCCTGGGACTAGTGCTGACCAGATGTTTATTCAGTGTTCTCAGTAAGTGCTGATGTTGAGCTACCATTATAGTGCGTGTATAAATGGTGTAATCATGGATTGAGTTGTCATTGTCATTGTTTTAGTTTGTGCCCATCCAAGTATTACGCCACATTCCAGTTGCGGCTTTACAGTAATTGTTTTATTTTCATCAATTTGATGTTGAAAGTGAAAAAAGGTTAAGTCAAGTAGGCTTTTATTGTCATTTCAACCATATACAGTACAGTACATAGTGATACGAAACAACGTTCCTCCAGGACCAAAGTGCTACATACATGCAACATAAATTAACAACATAAATTAAGATAAGAACCAGCTAGCCAATTAAGAGACCTAATTAGCTGAGTAGCTGAGACATGACAGATTTCCATTTGAAATTAACCAAAAAATGTAGTTCTCTACAAAAAGAGACAACAAGAGACAACATTAAGTGCACGTGCAAATGTGCAAACAGAGCGACAGAGTGACAACACAACAACGCAACACATTTCAGTACTTTTGTGGTAATGAGGTAGTGAGTTGAGGTAGTGGAAGAACAAACGGTAAACATTAAACATTCCTGGAAAGTAGCAGCAGTGATGGAAAAAATACTTTTGTGCAAATAACAGCAATAAACATTGTGTAAAAAGAGCAGTTTCAGCTAGGTATGAACAATTTTTCCAATTTTAGATGTGGCTCACCTGAGGTGAGATGGTTGTTAATCAGTGTGTTTGCTCGGGTGTGTGTTTAATCAGTTCAGTCCCGATGTTATTGAGTTCGTCTGAGTGATTTGTGTGTGTGTGTGTGTGTGTGTGTGTGTGTGTGTGTGTGTGTGTGTGTGTGTGTGTGTTTATCAGTCCAGTCCCTTTGTGTTGAGTAGCCGGATGGATTGTGGGTAGAAGCTGTTGCACAGTCTGGATGTGCAATGCTTCAGTACCTTTTTCCAGATGGCAGGAAGGTGAAGAGAGTGTGTGATGGGTGTGTCCGGTCAGCCACAATGCTGGCGGCTTTGCGGATGCAGCGTGTGGTGTAGATGTGTTCAGCACAGGGAAAAGAGACCCCGATGATCTTCCCAGCTGTCCTCACTATCTGCTGTAAGGTCTTGTGGTCCGTGATGGTACAAATCCCAAACCAGACGGTGATGCAGCTGCTCAGGATGCTCTTGATAGTTCCTCTGTTGAAGGTGGTGAGGATTGGTGGTGGAAACTGGGCTGACCTCAGCCTTCTCACGAAGAAGAGACGCTGTTGGGCTTTCTTGTGCAGGGAGCTGGTGTTGAGGGACCAGGTGAGGTTCTCCTCCTGGTGGACGCCCAGGAATTTGATGCTCTTGACGATCTCCACCGAGGAGCCGTCGATGTTCAGCGGAGAGTGGTCGCTCTGTGTCCTCCTGAAGTCAACAACCATCTCTCATCTCTCAGGTTGTTTCTTGGAAAAAGTATAGTGTTATAGTGTCATATTTGGACTTTAAGCCTATAAAGCTCATATAATCTACTTTTTGTGCACATTTACGGTTCCAGACCTGTTCATGTTTGGTTCAGTTTACTATAATTAATTTCAAAGATCACATGCAACAACATCAACGAACAATGGAAAAGAGCACTAGTAACAAGCTATATATATATATATTCATGCCTAGCTTTTCAAAACAGTGATTACTATGATCATTGTTATAGTTTAAACTGTGCACTCTGTATTGTAATTCATTTAAAGCCAATAGTACTATGTTGATTAGATTTCACTCCATAAACAGGGAAGGAACTGGCAGTTGAGAAGAGCTCTAAGATGAGAGGGTTGTTTTCTGTGGTTTTTACTGGTTGTAGGCGAGAAATTACAAGTTCCAACATCACTTTGAACTCAGAGTCATTTCCAATATGCTCATATGCAATGTTAGTTCAACACACTCTTAGGCTTTGTAGTATAGTCATTTGATTAACAAAAGGATAAAAAGTATAGAAAAGTATTGAAAGTGTCAAAGTTGCTTTATCATCTAATGTGTGGGAGGTTTGCCTTGTCTCTGTTGCCTCTGTCTTGCCCATTAAGGATCTAAATCTAAATCTGTATTTCTTTAAAGCTGCTTTGTGTTTTTTTTTTTTTTTTTGCCCATGTAGTTGTTTTGCGCACCATACATGTTGAACCATACCCTGAGCACCATAACCGGACAATTTAGTAAAATGTTATGACCATGTGGTTCTACATAAAGGGAAAACTTGTGTGGTTAGAAGTAGATGTGTAGGACTCTTTAACTAATAGCTGACATTGTGGAAGTAGTCAGTATTTAAGGCGTTGTGGACAGGAGTGGGCCGTCAAAGAAAAAGATAAAAAGAGAGGTTACACGGTTGATAAACCTGGAAAACCTAAAAGACAGGTGAACATGAAGGAATCATGATAAACACTATACATAGAACAACTTGAGCTCAGGATCTTATCAATGACCCTGGAGCTGTACGGTGCCAACTCTGCATCCATTTAAAGCATGGTGGTAGCAGGGCACAAGGCAAAGTACATCCTTGATGGGGTGCCAATCCATCGCAGGGTACACACACACTGTACACATGCTCATTCACACACTGCGGGCAGTTGAGAAATGCTAATTAGCCTACTCTGCATGTCTTCAGACTGTTGGAGGAAACCAGAGGAAACCCAACAAGCATGGTGAGAACTTGCAAGCTCCATGCACACACGGACCCCAAGGCAGAAATCGGAACCCGATCCTGGAGGTACACGGCTAACCACTAAGCCACTGTGCCATCCCATTAAATGCAGTATTTGGACAAAAGTAACTGGTCAAACCTGCAATATCCAAATACATACACTTCAATATGGAGTCGGTTCCCCTTGTGCAACTGTAACAGCTTCCACTCTTCTTGGAAGGCTGACCACAGGATTTTGGAGTGTTTCTGTGGGAATTCGTGACCATTCATTCTGTAGAGCATTTTTTGAGGTCACCACTGATGTTGGATGAGAAGGCCTGGCTCGCAATCTCCATTCCAGTTCATCCCAAAGAGTTGAGGTCAGGACTCTGCGTTTGGGCCAGTCAAGTTCTTCCGCACCAAACTCATCAAACCATGTCTTTATAGTCCTTGCCTTGCGCACTGGGGCACAGTCATATTGGAATAGAAAAGGGCTTTCACCAAAATGTGTCCACAAAGTTGGAAGCATAGCATTGTCCAAGATGTCTTGGTATGCCGAGGCATTAAGATTGCCCTTTACCAGGAATAAGGGGTCACACCTGAATTGAGTAACTAACAGGTTTGGCCAAATACTTTTATATATATAGGAACTCATATCATCAACCAATAGTTTTACCTAAAAAATCACTGAATCATGGAAACACCTTATCCAATGGAATCAGCCCAGTGTTGTGGTGTCACGGTTAAACTGATCAGACCAGGAGGGTGAACAAAGCAGTGAATCTGGCAACCCTGGGGGCAGTAGGGGGTGGGGCTGGGAGGGAGACTACGCGCGTGAGGGGGATCAAAGCTCCACTCGCGCTCTGGCTCCGTGTCGCATGTGAGCGAGCGCGCGCGTGCGTGTGTCTTTCGGTGTCCTCGCGGATCTCGTTGGTTTTTGTTGGATTAAAAGCCGATCTGATGGTTTATTCCTGCAGTCTGATGCGGAGAAATGGGTAAACTCCATTCCAAACATGGTAAGGCTATGCTTTTTTCCCCTTTCATGCTTTTTAAAAATGATTTCTTGTGTGTGTTTTAGTATTGCACTTGCATCCATTCCAACCTTATTTTCTCATTCTTTTTTTAAATGTTTTTTTTTTTATCTATTAATTTTTTTTAACATTTTGTTTCTCTGCTTTTCTCCTGTTAAAAGCTGCAATCTGTAAACCGAGGGAAAGCCCGGAAGGTGAGTGAGGAGTTGCATTCAGAGATTTTTTGCTATGAATGCGCTCAGATCCCCCCGCGCGCTTCCTCATGGCGCAAAGCACAGCACAAGTTTAAAGTTAGACTTCATCATTTGATTTGTTAATTATCTTGTGTTAAATGGAGTTCTCTTGCGTGTCCGTGCTGCAGGTGATAGTTTTGTAGTGAATGCCTGCTTGGCGAGGAGAGGACTGGACGACTGGCTGGTTAAGCAGAAGTATTACTGCACGGGCGCGCGGCTGGAGCAGCAGGACTGCGCACAGAAAAGTACCTGCGGGACATCGGCGAGGGTAAGAACCCCGGGGTGTCCTGGCTCGCGTCCTGGTGTGGACGCGCGAGAACCCTTGCGTGTGTCATATGTTTTTTTTTTATTTCATTTTTATTCTAAGTTTTTTTTTTTTTTTTTGTGCATTTGCGTGGAAGCTCTCCTGTTGCGCGCGTGCGTGCGGTGCGCGCTTTTCCATGGAAACCCCGAAAGAAACCCACAAAGCACAGAGAGAACAGGAATATCCACAAGAGCCCCAAGGAGATTCGAACCCATCAACCGTGGAGATGAGATGCGACAAGAGCTTGTGTGCGACTTCACAACTCGGACTTAAAACATCATTGTTTTCGACTTCTTGTTCTCAATCAGTCACTAGTTATATTATCCCAAGATTCTTATTTCAGTTGGAGTTTAATGTTTTAACCGGATCGCCATCTGTTTCAGGATATTTTGTTGTTGCCTACATTTTATCTTGCTATTTATAATTAAGAATTTCAACTTAGGCGGCACGGTGGCGTACTGGTCAGCGCTGACATCTCGCACCTCCAAAGTCGAGGGTTCGATTCCCGCCTCGGGTCTGTGTGCATGGAGTTTGCATGTTCTCCCCGTGCTTAGTGGGTTTCCTCCCACAGTCCAAAGACATGCAGATTAGGCTAATTGGCGTTCCCCCTGTCCAGGGTGTACCCCGCCTCGTGCCCAAAGTCTCCTCTCTCATAGGCTCCAGGTTCCCCCACAACACTGTATACAGAATAAAGCGATATAGACGATGAATGAGTGAATTTCAACTTAATCATCTCAATTTATCATAGTTAACACTCTATATTTATATCTCCATAAGCTATTTTCAAGATGTTGTTTTAATGGAATTTGGTCAACACACAGCCTGTGCGTCTAACGATTGGGCATAAGTATTGGTCAAAAATTGGCATTGGGAGGAAATTAAACGCAGGCCTTCCGCATAGCAGCCATCAATGCCCTTATAAAGATATTAAGTTAAAATAATGACAGTATTCTGAAATATTGATTTGTTAAATTGAAATATTGAGAATCTACTGTAAGTTAAAATTTAATTCACAACTCGTAGTTGAGGGCTTTGAAGGTGGTAAGTGGTGGCCCAGGTGGTTATGGTTCTGGATTTGTTCAACCAGATGGTCAGGGGTTCGAGTCCTGCATCTGTCGGGTTGCCACAGTTGTGTCTTTGTGCAAGATCCTTAACCCTGCGCCCCAGACAACACAACTACCGCACGCAGTTCTGGTCCCGAGCCCGGTTAGGAAACGGCAGGGTTGCGACAGGAAGGGCATCCGGCGTAAATCCTGTTCCAGATCAGTTATACAGAAAGTTTTTAAAATGGGAATTTAGCAATCTACTTGCCTTTTTTTTTTTTTTTTTTTTTTTACAATCTAGTAAGATTTCTTGCTTTATCTTGTTTTATCGTTAACACTTTCAATTGGTCACAAATGCTAGGCAAGATTTTTTTTTCACGTGGATTAAATCTCTTCTTCAGATCACTTATTCTGTTTAGCTGGACGTTTGCCGATGAAGAATGAAAACATGAAGGACGCTTTCGCACCACAGAGGTTTACGTAACGCGTATTTGAGGAAAAGGTTATAGAAAGGAAACTAAAAATGGTTCCTGATGGAATCATTCAGAAAAATAATAAGAAAAACAACTTGTATGCTGCAGTTGTTGTAGACAGCATCAGCAATCTGGTGTAAATATTCCTCTTGTAATTCTTAATTGTTTCCCGGCTTTGGCATTTTCTTTGGCTTGAAGACCACCCCATTTCCACCCCCCCTTAATGGGTTCCTGCTCTTGGAGAACGATCTTGGCATTGTGCTCTTTCGATAATCAAGAACAATACCGAGTGTGTATTGCGTAGCAAACTGGGAACACAACACAGAGAGAGAGAGAGAAAAAGACGCTTTGTTTTTGCGGCCCGAGCGTAAGTACAAAAGGCAAAACCGTTATGTTGAGCCGCGTTGGGAGAAGTTTTTTTTTTTTTTGAATCCACACACCCGCTAATGAATGGCTTTTAAAATGCCTGCCAACAGGCTCTCTACAATTGCAAATGCTTCCTTTGAAGCTTGAGGTAGAGCCGGGAACTTTTTCTTTTTTTCTTAATGTTTATTCCTGTGAATGATGGGAGGGGGAAATGTCTGGTTAAGAGATTTTTTTTTTTTAAACAAAATGTCCAGAGTTTGTTTGCACCTGACAATCAGGCTTTTTTTCCGGGGCAAAAAGGGAAGTGATAAGGGGAAAATTATAGCGCTCTGACACACTTCTTAAACAAACAAAAAAAAAAACTAGTCTGATGCGTTCCGTATGACTCATACGAAACATCAAGTTTGGAATATTACAAAGGAACGGAATATTTGCACCTGACAGGAAATCATTTTTATGGGTCCAAGCATTGATGGTGCTGGAACCCTGCTGTTTTTATTTATTTATTTAATATTTTTGACTGAAAGAAGGACTTGAGATACATAAAAAAAAAAGTTTTCTTTTTGGATGACGGTATTCATGAGGATGATGAGATGTGAGGCGTCTGTTTGAGTTTTACAAAAAGTCCAGAACCCGCTCGCTCCTGACAGGCAATCGTATTTTGATGTAAAGTGGAGGGAGTGGAAAAAAAAATATCATAAAAGTATTCAGATGTACCCAAAGTGTCCTCTGCTTGAGTAAAACGTCTCTGTGTTTAGACGAAAGACAGGCGAAGTTGTCGTGGAATTAAAAAAAAAAAAAAAATTTTTTTTTTTTTTTTTTTGCTAAGGGAGGGAGATGATGGGAAGGAAAAAAGTACTTCACACCAAACTTAGGGGTGTGCATTTCAAAAAAACACTGCTGCCATGAAAGTAGTCTGATGCATTTCTGAGAATGATGGGAAGCATCGAGTTTGGAGTTTTACAAAGGACCAAAGTCTATTTGCACCTGACAGGAAATCTTTATTTTTGGCTGAAAGGAAGAGTCTGAGAAAGGGGTGGGAGGTTTGGGGTGTGTGTGTGTGTGTGTGTGTGTGTGTGTGTGTGTGTGTGCGTGTGGGGGTGGATTTCACACCAAAGTTTTTTTTATTATTTTTTATTTTATTGTTGTCATGAAAGTAGTCAACCATATTCATGAGAATGAATGATGGGCTGCGAGACATCTGTTTAAGAGGTTTACAAAGGTCCAGTCTGTTTACCTGACAGACAGTCATTTTTGTGCTGGAAAAGAGGAAAAAAAATGCATGAAATATAGTCGGACGCGACTCGCAGAACGCCTCTGTGTTTAGACGAAAGGTGAAGTTTACTTCTTTTTTTTTTTTCACCGTCAAATGCAGGAGGGTTTATCTAAGCGGAGGAACAGAGGAAAGAATGTGTCAAGGTTCAGAACAGACGCGCCGCTCTATGGAAAGCGATGGATCACGGTGGGCTTGAAAGCATGACGGGCTGGTGACAGGGTTGCATTGTGCAACCGAGTAAAGGAGGAGGGGAAGGGAAGGGAGGGAGCACGAGCCTGTCTGTGATTTGGCATCCTGGTAAACACACAAGAACGTCGCTGTTTGAGAAGCGCCGTAATGCTCTGGAAGCACTTCTGAGGAAGCATAAGCCTCTTTTTAGGTCGCGGGTCCGTCGTGTCTCAAAAGAGTTTTTGAGGAGGCGAAAAAGGGGGGTGGGGTGGCGATGGGGAGGGGTGGGGGTTGTAGTCAGTTGGTGGATGTGGGGTGAGATCCGTCAGGCCGCTCTTAAAAAGTCTGCTTAAAAAAAAAAAAAAAAGCAGTGGCACTTTGCAGCCTTTTTTTTTTTTTTTTTAAAGACGCATGCAAATATTCTTTCACCTCTTTCAGACAGAAACCGCCAAATGTTTATGCAAGAGCTAAACACAAGACCTTAGTGTTGATAACGGACAGGATATTTATGTCATGGCACTCTAACGTTGCGTTACTCGTCCATATAGCGATGCATTAAAAAAAAAAAAAATTTTTTTTTTTTTTTTTTGGAGCCGTCTTATTTAGAAAGCAGCATTTCTTCTATGCGGCTTTTTTTTTTTTTTTTTGGAGCAGATTTGAAGGCAGCTTCATGCTTGGCCGGGGCTATTGTGTAATTTTGTTCCTGTGACAGTTTAAAAGACATGGCAGACGGAAATGTTGCTCTGACTCTCTCTCGAAGGCTATGATTTATTCCCGCTTGGATAGTAGGTGCACTCTTACAACCCCTAAACCGATCTTTGGTTTGGCTGTGTGAGGGGAAAGCGTATAAAGTTCTGTGTAGTAGTGCTGGGTGATATCAAGATCTAATACTGGTGGATTGATGAAATATGTCACGATATATGTACAAGTTTTGTTTTTAAATATGGTTGACTAATTGCAAATTCTGAAAGCAGCTGATTTTAGGGTCAAGTTCTGTAGCTGTCATTGAAAACGTCGAACTTTACAATTTGACAGACATCATGTATCATAGAAATGTCCACAGAAAGTTCATAGTAGTCTACTCCACTACGTAGGACCCGGAAACTAAGAGGTTTCTTTTCCTTTTTTAGCAAAAGGCACTGAGTAGATTGAACTCCTATAGAAAGCTCAATTGAGAAACCAGATTGAGAAAATGGAATCCAATGAAAATTCAATCAAGCGTGGATGATTTGTTGGAATGAATGTTCCAACTGAAGGGACACATTTACACAAAATGTTCAGATATGATGATGAACATCTTTAGAAAATTGTGAAGAAACCCCTAGAGGAACCATTTGCAAAACTGTGCTCAGACCATATTTAATGAAAATGCTGATGAATGTCCAAGGAAAGATTTGTCATAATACAGGTTCTTGGATTCATGTAGAAACTTACAATCTTGCTTCCTTTCACAACTGACTCCACTTTAGAAGCCCTTCAGAAATCTTCAACCATTAAAGGAACTCTTGAGGAGCCCTACTTCTAACAGCGGACTACTACCAAGAGAAGTAAGCTTAATAGCCAATGAAAGACGTTCGTCAGGTCCCAGTTCTTGTCCTGCTTTGGGAATTATTAAAGGGTCAGGGGTAGCTCAGTGATTAAGTTATTGGACTATGGTTCAGGAGAGCTCAGGTTCAAACCTCACGACCACCAAGTTACCACTGTTGGGCCCTTGAGCAAGGCCCTTAACCATTAAACTGCTCAGATGTACAATGAGATAAAGATGTAAGTTGTTCTGGATAAATTGCCTGAATGTAACTGTAAAGTTGTAGAAATCTACAATGGAGCCTGTTCTTTCACAACATATTCCAAGAGGATATATCTCCCAGAAATCTTAAATAATTCCCCATTTATAAATACTCTTAAGGAGCCTTTTTTTCTATTCCTGGCTCCTTCCAAAATAAGTCAAATTGGTGTTCTCATAAGAACCCTTAAGGAATCTTTTTTTTTTTTCTCTCTCTAGCAGTTAATCATTCCCAAGAGAACACAGATTGATGACCAAGGAGATGAACATCCATTGAAAGAGATTTGTCAAACCTGGCTTTCTTATTCTGGGGAAAATATTAAAGGCTCCTCATAGAAAGCTAGAATGGAGAAATCTTTCTTCCATTCCATGTTTCGAATGGAAAAAAAAACCCTTAGGAACCCTTGAGGAACTTTTCACAGTAGACTACTCCAAAGGGAACGCAGATTGATGATCATGGAGAAGAATACCCAATGGATGGGACCAGTCAAATCTGGATTTCTGAAACTGGGAAAACTATAAAAGATTCTTCATATAAACCTGGATTAGAGAGATGACGCCATGTTGTGAAATCTCTATCCCTTAAAAGAACCCTTGAGCAAACTGCTTTTAAATATTGGTCTACTCCTAAGGGAACTAAGATTAATGACCATGGAGACGGATATCCGGTGAAGGAGATTTCTCACATCTGAGTTATGCTTGGGAAACTATTAAAGATTCCTTCTAGAAACCTAGAATGGATAGGCCTTCCTATTACACCATGATTCAAATAGAAGTCTCTAGCCCTTATAAGAACCTTTGAGGAACCTTAAACAGCGGTTTGGTCCGAAGAGCACCCAGATTGGATTGATGCCCATGGAGATGAATATCCAATGAATGATATTTGTCAAATCTGTGTTTCTATATTAAAGGTTCTAGACCTACTCTAAACCTAGAGTAGAGAGGTCTTCCTTGCACACCAGGATCCAAGTACATGGAGCCTTCTTAAAAAGCTTGAACCATTAACTGTTATAGAACTCAAGAGGAACCTTTTTTTTTTTTTTAATCAGTGGACAGTGAACTCCCAAGCTGAAGCTTCTAAAGTTCTGCCATTTTGTTATGGATTCTCTGGTGATGCAAATGATGTCTTCACTGTCTGATTGGTTGGCTCATCCGGTACCAGTCAAAAGTTTGGACACACCTTGTAATTGCAGGGTATTTCTTGATTCTTATTTCATTCTGCGCTGTAAAACAATGCTGAAGCCATCGGAAATATGCAATAATCTCCTTTGAACAGTCGATATTGAGATGTATATCTGCTACTTCTGCTCTGTAAAGCTTCATAACGGCTCTAATCTGAGGTGCTGGTTGTTAATTGGTGATTTCTGAGGCTGGTGACTCTAAACGAACTTCTCCTCTGCAGCAGAGCTCAGTTTTGGTCTCGCTTTTCTGGGAAGATCTTCATGAGAGCCAGTTTCATCATGGAGCTCGATGGGTTTTGCAAACGCACTTGACAATACTGTTTTTGCAAGAACTCTTCCAGAACAGCTTTCCTTAGGGATATATGCATATGAAAAATAAATAAAACCAACGTTGATATGTTACTTCCTCCAATACAACGTCATATGATAGTTGCCTGTATTCACTTGAGGCTTTGCGACTGCCGGCGCGGAAGGTCATTCGCTAGCCTTGAGTGGTATTGGGAGGAAATGAAATTAAACAGGTGAAAAACGACCTGACCTCTTGGATATACAGGAAACAGGAAGAAAAAAAGGAAAAAAAAAAAAAACATTGTAGTGAATGTTGGGACGGTCATATCTGAACAACAGAGCTGAACTTGGTATTGTTGTCGCTTTTAGAAGTGTATCGATAGAGTCTAAAGCCCGATGTTATGAAGGCATCGGAAGCATTATAGTATGCTGAGTGATAAGATCAGTACCGAAGGCTGCTCGTCACGCCGAACTTCCCTGCTATACTTGGATGTTGGTTTATTTATTTATTTATTATTTTTTATTATAGCTGGACTTAGATTGTGAAGGACATTGTAATAAAACAAAAAGACATAGAGAATCATTGCTGAGATATGGTTAAAGATTATCCCGTGTTGTTTTTTCGTCTGCAGTTATTTTCAATGGTGTGCCAAAGTATACACACCCTTAGGACAAAATTCGGAAGAAAAAAAACTTTGTCAATGATGAAATTTTAATAGTAAACTGATATCAGTTAAAAAGGTTTGCATCTTCCTGTCTAAATGTGAAATTAAAAAGTTATAAAATATTTATGTTTTACCCGGGGTTCTAACTATCTAATTTTATTCCCATAGTCTTTTGAGGTAATTATCTTAACTTCAAAGTTTTTTTTTAATGATCTTTTAAGAGAGAAAGATACACATGCAAAGATGATGGAGAGACAGTCAGAGACGCAGAGAGGTAACACATAAACATGAGTAGATAAAGAAAGTGACACGTGGAGAGACATACAGTCCAGAGAGAGAAAGACATACAAACATCGTGAGATGTCCATGCAAATGAAGGAAAACACACAGAGGTGTAGAGGGAGAGAGACACGTGCAGGCAGAGACACATAGACAGAGGAAGAGAGAGCTAGAGACAGATACACAGAGAGAGAGAGAGACAAATGAAAAGAAACATAAAGAGACACACATACACAAAGTAGAGACACTTAGAGCAAGATAGAGGCACAAAAAGAGACAGTGAGCGGAGAGATGCATATGTCAAGAGAGACATATAGGGAGAGACACAGATGAGGAGGAACGTGCAAAGACGTAGAGAAGGAGAACAAACAAAAAGAGAGATACACATATAAAGAAAGATACACAGAGACGAAGACATCCGTGAGAGAGACATGAAGAAGAGACACATAGACAGATGGAGAGACACACATGATCATCATATCATATCCGTAACCTGAGAACCCAGGAGACCAGCACTTGGATCTGTCCGGTTGGTTTAGCTGTAGTTCCAGGATGAACGTTGCAGGACGGACCTGCGCTGCATGGGTCGTTTCTTGAAATCTTTATTCGGTGGAGACGTTTTTCTACTAAGACGTTTTCACTTTTACCTGCAGCGCACAAGAAGACACTTGTGGCGTCATTTGGCATTTTTTAAGCGCTTGGGGTTTCGAAATCCGATGGTTCCTTTAGCCAACCAAAGCTCTACTTATATACTGTACGTCCTTTCGTCCATGTCTCACCGGAACAGGATGGTAATCTAAATCCTCGAGACAGATTTAATCGATCTCATTGACTTCTAATGAGGAGCCTAGAAGAGATCTTTTTTGGAGAACTAGGCCTTGAGGAACACGTGCGCATTTGCCAGATGGTTTGAAGTGATTTGGCAAAGCTGCGTGCAGATCCCTGCTGAAAGACTTGGACTGTTTGAACAATTTGGACTCAGCAGAGTTTTGTGTGCGTGTGTGTTAGAGTGTATGTGCGTGCATATGTGTGCGTGCGCGCGTGTGTGTGTGTGTGTGTGCGTGTGTGTGTGTTTTCACATAAATTATTAAGTCCTGTGAGCTTAATGGTTTTCACAGCGTTGAGGGAGAAAGAACAAAACGGAGCAAGACGTACGTCTGACCATAAATATTTATTTGGAAGCATTTGCTTTGTTTTGAGTTCAACAAAGCGTTTCTAAGATCGCTTAATATTTAATTGCGTGTTAAACTTGGAGGCAGCGCGCGCTGACGGCGTGCGTTTTTTCCACCTCCCTCTTTTTCAAGCTGTCTGGTTTCTGGGGCCGCTTTGTTATCCGTGTTTTTTTTTTTAACCAGCGCCAAACACACGCAAACGTGTGATAAAAAAATAAAAAATAAAATAATCACTTGCTCGAAGATGATTGCAGTAATTCTTAATCTGTGTTTTTTTGTGACAATGTTTTTTTCATGGCTAATATCGCCTGTTTACTCGTGTACCATCTTAAAAACAGTTGTTTGCCTGGACCGACTATACCACACAAGGGTGTGCGTGAGTGTGTGTGCGTGGGGGGGTGGCGGGTGATTCTGAAAGGGAGGGGGGGGGGTGTTGTAAAATGTAGACTATATGGAAAGGACAGTGGGGAGTCAGGGTCAGGAATCTGTTTGATGTTGAGACTGGATGTGGCTGAATGCTGAAAGTGTCCTCTCAGATCTCATACTGCAGCGCTGTGACACGACAGAAAGAATATTACTATATAACAAGGGCGTTCGGGTCAAACTGGGACTTTTGATTGCACAGAATAACGGAACACAATTATAAGAATAAAGCTCCCTTTGTTTCTCTATATAATCCCGCGCTACACTAATGCACTTATCCCAGTGTTTCACTAGTGCTTCAATACAATCAAGGTAGAAGGTTTTCTCAGTACGCCGGAGTCATGATCAGAAACGCCGGCCTCCCAGGAACTCCTTTAATAGTCAGAACATGTGGAAATGGCTTGGAGTGAGGTGAGGACTGTACAGAGGATGTGGCGAAAACTCCTAGCTGAGTTCCTGTAATGTGCAAGTGGTGTTGGCGAATAATTGTGTGTACAGTTCCCACGGATGGATGCGGCTGTTCCGTAAGATGGCGACAAGTTAACCGTCTATTTTCAAGGATCAAGGGTTCCACTCACTGAATGTTTGCATGATATAAATGTATATATTCCCTCCAAAGTAATGGATGTGGATAGAGTTAGTGAGCATAAGACAGTTTTTGGCTTGTAATAATAACATAGATAAAGACAAGGGTGCCAATACTTTATTCATAGTAAATATAAAGTGAGATTTGACTGTAATGAGTGTCAAATTACGTAGATTATTAGAAATGATTAGATTTCATTGCAATGGTGTAATTTTTGCTGCTAAATCTGTCAGTTATTTATTTATTTATTATTTGCCGGTTATATACCATAGAAAAAGACAAGACAATTCTGTCATGATTTCTTTCCCTCTCTCATATATTTCTGTGCAAAACTATTGACACCTAGGATGACTAGTCACAACATTCAGGAAGTCTAACTTTATCCAGGACATGTGCCTGCACTGCATCAGTATAAATCATCTCATCTAGGGAGTTTAGTTTATTATAAGTCGATAAAATCCAAGGCATTAAAATATTGTGCTTAATCTTTCCAGTCGGCCTGGCCAGCTAGTCAGCGTGCAGTCGTCTACTCGTGGCGCATCCGTGTGTGCGAGTGATTGATTAGTGTGCGCTTGGCAGGCAGGTGGAAGATCAGTATTTTTAGTGGGTGTTGGTGTGTGAGGTCTCCAGCTGCTCCCTCTGGTCTTCATGGCGTGTTTGCGTGATTGTGCTCGAGTGTGTGTGAGAGAGAGACAGGACCCTGAGATAGTCCCTGAGGACACTCTCACTGCTGTCTTTTCTCTTTGAAATGACAACAAGCTCAGAGTTTTGGATATGCTGAAGATGTCTGTCATCCAAATATTAAATAATAAAGAACGTAGAGTATAAGCATGAAGCTCAGTCTTTGGTAAAATCCCAGACGTGGGACATTTTTCAGGCTCATGTACATCAAGCCAGGAGTTTGGAGTTATTACAGAGAACGTTTATTTTGGAGAACGTTTTGTCAAACTAAGTTAGATCGAGGTGAGATTTTATACATACTGTATATACACTACCTCTTTGTTTAATGCTTTATTTTAAGTCTACAACGATCCTGGGGAACTATGAAATAACTAAGTGGTAATTATGTAACACTAACAGTCAGTTGTTATTTTAAGCCACTGAGGTCAGCCTTTCTGGATCAGTTCTTGCAAGAACAGTATTGTCTAGTGCATTTGCAAAGCCCATCAAGCACCACAGTGAAACTCTCATGAAGACCTTCCCAGGAAAGCGAGACCAAAACTTACCTCTGCTGCAGAGGAGAAGTTCATTTAGAGTCACCAGCCTCAGAAATCACCAATTAACAACCAGCACCTCAGATTAGAGCCGTTATGAAGCTTTACAGAGCAGAAGTAGAAGATATATCTCAGCGTTAACTGTTTAAAGTAGATTATTGCATATTATGGACACCTTCAGCATAATCGGGAATGACCAAGGAGCCCAAACTTTTGAGCAGTAGTGTGTATGTATATATACGCCTCTATTTAAGTTATCTCTCTCTCTTTATATATATATATAATTTTTATACTTTTATTTTTTTTACTTCTTGAAGTTGCCTTTTTATCACCTCTCTCAGTTCCTGGCCATTGTACCTCATTTTCTAATTTTTGAGATAACATTTTTTTTTCTTTCACACTCACTCTGGACTACTCACTAACTCGCTACTCGGTTTGGAGTGTGTGTGTGTTTTGAGTGAGTGATTGTTCCCCGTTGCTCCCTAGGGACCTGACTGTTTTGTGTATGTGTGTGTGTGTGTGTGTGTGTGTGTGTGTGTGTGTGTGTGAGAGAGAGAGAGAGAGAGAGAGATGGAGGGAGAGAGAAAGATGGAGAGAACACGGCTGTTGTTTTCCTTTTGTGAAAGAAGAGAAAGAGAACGCCCCCAGGGAGGAGACCGCAGCACCCGGCTGGAGTTAGGGGCCTCCGAAAAGTTTCTCATGAGAGGGCAGGAGAGGGGAGGAGAGGTGAGGGTTAGGAGGGTACGAGAGGGGAGAGAGGGAAAGTGAATGAGAGACAAGAGAAGAGAAATGTGTAGTAGTGGTGTGTGTGCGTGTGACCATGGTTTTATATTTTGGCGGGGCCAAAAATTTAAGCAATGAAGGTCCTGAGAAGGATACTGTGTGTGTTTGTGTGTGTGTGGGTGTGTTAGAGGGGCCACTTCGATACTCTTGCCCATGGCAAGTGTCTCTTTAACTCAAACACCCACTCTCTGTTTTATACTTTTCTTTTTATACTTATTTATACTAAATGTTCCTGTTTAAAGGGTTTAAGTTGTGACGATGCTGTTGCTAGGCAACTGGGAATTACTCAAGCTAACAACCAAGCTAGCACTCAGCCAGGACTTTTTATTATTATTCTATTTTTTTTTTTTTACAAACAAATGTAAGACCAAATGACCACTGAAACGTGATTAAAAATGCAGGAAAAATGATAAATTCTCGTAAAATACACCACAGCATGCACGAAAAGTACAAAACTTGTGAATGACTTGCAGTAAAACTCAAGATTAGCAAGGTTTTGCAAGATTAGCGCTTCATCCTCTCCTTCTTTTGAGTTGATGACCGGTTGGTTCGTTACTGCCACCTGCTGGACTGGAGTGTGGCACAACAGCCTTTTATGTAGGAAAAAAAAAAAAGATATGGCCTTGTTCAAGACATGGCATTTAAACACACCCACAAGACAAGTTACACAGCGTTTCAGTGATTATAGTGATTATTACCTGTAAATAGCTTGAGACAAATCAGGTAATAAATGTTAGAGACATTGAATTGAACCGAATCAAATCTGCCTATGATTCACATCTCTAATTGAAATTAATCTCATGTGCAGAATCCTTCGGCATTCTGTGTGGACTAGCATTAGCTTAGGTGTTCGCTTCTGTCCTGAGGTATTTTCTTACTTCCATCCAGATTTTTAGTCGTTTTAAGACAAAACTTAATCTTTTTCCGATTTACATTTTCGATTTCTCATCTGGGATTCACTCGAAGAAGACTAGCGCTTTGTACGTTTTATATATTTTTTTCATTAGCTAGCTAGCATGGAAGCTACTCTGAAATTTTCTGACAGTTCAAAGACTGCTAGCTCTATCGTATCTCACAGACGCTCCGTAACATCAAATGTGACCCTAAATGCTTTAGAAACACAAATGTCTTGTTAATTAATGAAGCTAAAAATAATAATCGCTGAGGTAGAAGTGGAACATAACACCTCAGGACTTGCTCATATCCGTACATAATCATTTTCAGGGTGCTAAGAGGGACTCCACTTGACGGCGGGTCGCGTCACGCCGCTGCGTCACTCAGCATGTTTTATTCCTCACGCTGTAGTGTGTAGAAGAGCCGAGTGTCAGTTAAGATCTCTGTCTTGTCATCAAGTTCTAATGAGGCGACATTGAGTTCTGGCTCGAGTCAGATACAGAGTGTGTGCTGATTTGACTATGACTTTGTGTGTGTGTAAAAATAGTGAACTGGAATGTGTGGTATTGGGGAGTGGGGTTGGGGGGCAGGGGTGTAGAGTGGTGCCAGGCATAAGAGAGGCCTAGGCAGAGGGGTGTGTGTATGTTGTGTGTGTGCCGAATGTGCAAGACATGATCAACAGCTGAAACACACACACACACAACAGATGAACAACTAAAACACCAATTGATTTCTGTTTTAGCTCTTCATTGTCCTTCTACTCATCTTAGTTTGTCTCATTAAATCCCATCTCCCTTTCTTTTTTCATCGCTTCTCTTTTAGTTCATGAACGATTCTTTAACGTGACTCAGAATAACGAGTATTCTCAGAGAGTGAGTCGTTCATTTTCAACTGGGCCAGCATGCGCAAAGCATCGCGAACCCTCCGTAGGTTATGTACAGGAAACAGTATTGAGTAGTTACCTCTCGAGTCTTCTGGTCCGAATCGTCCGTTCTTTTGTCATGAATGAACGACTCGGATCAGAAGATATGTGAGGTGAGCTGCTCATTCTGTTGATCATAATAATAATATGTCCTTAGCTGTATTCTAATATTTTCATTAATGGAACTAAAGACAAAATTTGGGTATGGAGACATGTTGGGGGTCTGTTTATTGAAAATGTAACATTTTATTTTTATTTTTGATCAAAAAAAACGAAATGAACTAAATGACAAAAAAAAAAAACGATTTGTTCATTTTGATGAACCGAGTCACTAAAATGATTCAAACTTCCCATCACTATTCTCTGCACAGTTCTTTTATGTCGTCTTGTTGTTTTTGCTGTCCTTCTCTTGCCCTTGCCTTCCATCTCCTCACCTTCATCTCCCCTCTTAGCTCCTTCCTTTCTTCTCTTTTCCTCTACTCTTTTCTCTTGGGTTCCCTCATCACCTTTTCTTTTCTTTAATCTCCTCTCCTGCTCTTCTCTCCCATTATTTTATCTCTCTTTTCCTCTCCTCTTTCCTCACTTCTCTTTACTTCTCCTGTCTTCTTCTCTCCTCTCATCTCATCTTGTCTTTTTCTGTCTCCACCCCTCTACCCTCGCTTCCTTTCATCCTGCCTCTTCTCCTTTCCTTGTATCTCCTCCCAATCTCATGCCCGTCCTTCTTTGTCTCCATCTCATCTCCTTCCCTCTCGTCTCCTCTGCCAAGGTGTCGGTTGTACCAGCTCTGTATCAGCGCTCCATAACTGAACATCTTGCTTCTTCTGAAACACACAGAACACACGTTAATATTAGCTCTAATTCTAAACGCCCTTCAAACTCCTGCTGCTCAGAGGCCGAGTGTGTGATGTGTTATTTAAGGGGAGTGTTTGGAGAGTGTGAGCGTTAGATGTTCCGTCATTTTTGTTCTATTGCCCAACAGATATACAAGACCTCCCTCTGTTCTTCTGAAAGTGTGGCACTGCTGTGTGTGTGTGTGTGTGTGTGTGTGTGTGTGTGCGCGCGCGCGTGTGTCATTGCGTCCACCGCCCTGCCTATTTATGTGGATTTGAGTTGGGTCTCCGCTATCTGCGTGTCGGTGTAACTTGACGTTGGTGTGTGTGTGTGTGTGTGTGTGTGTGTGTGTGTGTGTGTGTGTGTGTGTGTGCGCGTGTTGCACCTTGTGCTTTATTAAATGATTAAACACAAAGGACTGAAGCCCAGCACTCACAATATGAGTTGGCCTGAGAAGTGTAACCGAGTCCAAGACAGCCTGGGGACCTTTTTTCTATTTCATGTCCTTTATCACCACACACACACACACAGACACACACACACGATAAACAGCAGTTGATAAAGGTAACCATTTGCGGTTATATATTAAAGAGAGTTAATGGATGTGTGTTGTGAAAGAGGCAATAACGTCTCAACGGGTCATAAAATCATTACACCACTGGGATAAAAGTTCACAAGATTACAGACAAGGACAGAAAGAGAGGTGGAGTCTGAGAGAGAGAGACACTTTGGACACTTTGATGTGTATAATGTAATGGGGAATAAAATGCTTGCGTGATGTTCTGATATAAGACACTCAGACTATCAGTGGCGTAAAGATTCACTTGTGTGTGTGTGTGTGTGT
>JAAGKR010008164.1:0-18322 GCA_011419295.1 Clarias macrocephalus
CAAACCACACACACAGATAGTGTGGATTATTCAGTATGATTTATTTATTATTTATTGTCTGAAGCTGGATATGAGAAGGAAAGAAATGTAGTTTCAAACGCACCCTCTGACTTTGTGACAAAGTATGCAAAGTCACCCTTTCTACTAGATTTGCAAGCCACTGCAAGGTTTGAAACCTTTGGATTTTGATATAAATTGACATTGATTGATTGTGTCATTACTATGATGAAGTGATTAAATGTTATAGTAGGTCTGTAAATGTTTGCTTGCTATTATCAAAGCAAAGATGAAAATATTAAAGCATGCAACGTGTATGATCCCTTTTTAGACATCTGCATAAATGTATGATTGCACACAATATGTCTGTTTTAAGAAGTGATATGGAATGCTTCAGGTTTGTGTGCAAGCCAGATACTGCATGTTCAGAGAAGATGAACCCGGAAAAAAACAAACAAACAAACAAACAAAAAAAAAACATGTGAGTTAGATTATAAAAGTTTAAAATACAGTATTTCCAAATTTATCTTTGTTATGCAAATGTTAGAAATTATTATTATTCATGCATTCATTTATGTTCTATATTGCAGAACTTTAAACTTCAACTTAAGTCTTTATAAGTAAACATTTATATGACTTTATTAAATTGTTTCTTTTTAACCCAGTATCAGAATTTTTGTTGTGAGCACTGCACAAATGCAGAGGTTGACTGTTACTAAATTACAAATCAGGAACACAGACAGAAATCAAAACAGTTAATCAAACAGACCACAACAGAGCAATAGCATACTCAGGTACAAGACAACGAGATCAGAAACCCGAGGAGGTTAAAAATCAGACAGAATACCAAACACCTGTGAAGAAAGCCTGTGAAGCAGACTAGGTTTTCTAGACAGTCACAACTAAATAGGATACTTTTACTTTTGTACATTTGTACATTTAGCACAAGGACGTTTACATAAAAAAAAAATAGATTTGCAACACTACAAACAGTGTTTTATGATGAATGATAATAAAGGCTACATTTACACATTACCAGCACCATTTTATGTTTTTATGGCTGTACGAATGGACAAATCTGATTTTTTAAATTACTTTCGTATGGGATCCTAGATCGGACATATATCTGATACACGCTCATGCGACTTGAATTGGTCAGATCAGAATTCATACATATGCATAATGTGCTGATGTCATTAATCAGCACCTGGAAGTCTGGGATTTCATAGCAGTGCTAGCAACAGCTGCTAAAACAGCTACAGGTAAAGCTTTCTTCATTCTTCTGGACCTCATTAAATACAGTCACTAAATGCTTGCCATCCTCATGAACACATTCCCAAGAATATTTATGAAAATCTATTGTATAAAATGATTAAGCGCTTGCACAAATATGCGGTAGGATGGTACAAACAAAGACATATCAATGTGAATTGTCATTTGACCAAAAGAATAAATAAAAAATAAATGAATCAGAACAATGAACATTGTACATTGTTTTTGTGTGAACCCGACATGAATAACACTCTTGGTGACTAATTAGAGTTACATACGGACGTTCGAGTCCATTCGGATTTCAAGACTGTGGTTCTATGTGAACTCTGAACATTGTTCAGCTGCTCCCATTAAAGGGTTGCCAGGATTTATGCCAGATGCTTTTTCCATTTTCATCCATGCTTGGGACCTGCACTAAGTATCCCTTGCATGCAGTGGTTGGGTGTGAGACATTAGAATCAAATCTGGCCCTTCTGCATGACGGGTGAGAAGCCTTCCACTGAGCCATCTTGCCTGACCTTGGGAGACCAAGACAAAATTGAGTTTTTTTTTTTTTTTTTTAATTAGGATACTCTGTGATGAGATATTAAGTGGCCTAAATGTGATAAATAAACTTTGATATTCTGCTGTTTTAAGTTTGCATTTGGGAACATTGTTTTAGGATAATTCCTTCAACAGTATCCATACATCTCTCTTTATAACTTTTATCAATATATTTCATCTACGCTAACTTTCAATAACAGTGGACAGTGTTGCAGTATAACTAACTATAATTAAATTAAAGTATCATTCAACATTCAGGTTGCTGCTCTAAATGTTGTCCCGTACATGCCTTTTAGGTTTTGTGTAAATCCATGCACCCCATCAAGAGTTAAATCTATTCCTTTCATCTTTAGAATTTATTCATATTTGTGACAGCCATCTTGTTTATGCAGTAAATCATCACATATTTCAATACACTGCATGCCCCCCAAAAAGTTGCATACTCTAATATTTTGTTTGATTTTGTTGATTACAGTTTATGTATGAAAATGATTCCCAATGTTCCTCCAACCACTCTTTTACAATACTGGAATATTCCCATGCTATCAGAAAAAAAAAAAAACATAAATGGTATAAGCTGGTCATTTAGTAAATTCATTTCGTCACCTGACTTTATGTTATGGCCCCATACTGTAGTTTCGCTGAATCTATATCTGACCAATTAAAGCAGCCACAGGTTATAACACTGCTTCCAGAGGCTTTTACAGTGACCACAACAGGGTGGATCGTTCTTACCCTAATGCACCCATCACTCTGGAATAGTGTCAATCTGGATTCATCAGATCATATGATCTTTGTCCATTGCTCCAAACTTTGTCCTAAAGAGTCCAATATGTATGCTCTCTTTTCATAATGTGTTGGACAGTTCCAATTCCAGTAATTTCAATGATTTCTTTGAAGCATGCCAATAATTTTCTTATGAAATACGATTTTTTTTTAATTAAGCAGACAGTGCGGGTTAAATATGTACTGTACCATTATACACCTGGCAGTGAAATCGCTTTGAATACAAGAGACCTAATTTCTGATCAGGATTGCTTTTTCTGCACAAAATAGAGTCTTCTTAGATAGCTATCTATCAACTAATATGTGCGATGAGTTTGTATGAAAAGTACATTAGGTTTAAAAATTTTATGAGACTGCGAACTTGCCCGTCATGATGGAAGACTTTAGAACAACTGCATAATTTTGTAGGATATTGTACTGCTTTGGGGGCTTTTCTATTTATGCACTGACATGACATTGATAAGAAGAAGTCAGGTCAAACTTTAACATTATCTGTAGCTCTGAGCTCCGTGACATCTTTTTGATCGCCTTTTTGTTTTGTTCTCCCAACTTGCACTGCTGTGCTGTCACACTGTGAAATGACAAGATGACATTTGATAAACTCTGTCCATCAAGCTGTGCTGCATTTGTACACACACACACACACACACACACACACACACACACACACACACACACACACACACACACACACACACACACACACACACACACACACACACACACACACACACACACACACACACACACACTTGTGTTTCTCAGACTAACAGCCTTCCCACATAAAGACCCAGTATGATATTGGAGTCATGACCTTTTCCTGCTGAAAGGAAGCTCACACAAGTAAGGCTCAAACTAGAGCTGTGTTCACTGGCTTGCACCCCAAGTAGGAACTAACTTTATTACATATACTTACAGTATATGACATTGTTGTTCAATTTGAAATTCACAGTGACCTGGATGGCAGATGATGTGAGAAGTTGAAACCAAAAGTTTCCATACATGTTGGCTAAAGATGATTTTTTTTTTGCTTTAATCCATTACAGCAGAATTTCAGTGAAGTAAAAATGTACATAAACCACATTCACCATTTGAACACTTGGTGTTACATACACTGTAATCTTTAAATAGACTGGAAGATTTCAGAAATTAATGTAATGAAACTTCTCCTTGGCTACTGGCATAAATTAGTCAGAGTCAGAATATTTTTCTGCACAAGAGCAAATTTGCGCAACTCAAGCAAAACCTAAAAATAAATAATAATAATAAAAATAATAATCTTATCATTGTTTTCTATACCGCTTTATCCTGTATACAAGGCCGTGGGGGGCATGGGGCCTATCCCAGAATATTTAGGACACAAGGCAGGGTACACCCTGGACAATCGATCACAGGGCACATATTCACAGACACATTCACATGCTCATTCACACACTATGGAGAAATTTGGGAACACCAATAAGCCTTATCTGCATGTACTGTACAGTATTTGTACTATGCGAGGGCACCTGAAAGAAACCCACCAAACATGGGGAGAACATGTGGTGCAAGGTGAAATAAAAAAAAAAATAATAATAATAAATAAACATGCCTTCTAGTCATGTTTCTAGTCTGGATGTGGCACCAAGGCATTATCAGCAGATCACTTAATTCCTAATGTGAGGCCACAATTGTTTGTTCGTCCAGCACATCCCAAAAATGCTTCACAGTACTGAGATCTAAAAAATTTGGAGGCCAAGTCAATATATGAAACTTTTTATTGTGCTCCTTAAACTTCTTTTGCAGGGTGTCTTGCTGAAACAGGCCACCCCCATCAGGGAACCTTGTTTTCATGAAGGGGTGTACTTGGGCTGCTACAAGGTTTAGGCAGGTGATACAGTACATGTCAAAATACAGGAACATCCATGTACAGTAATTGCCAGAGTCCAAGGTTTCCAAGCACAACTTTGGCCAGGGCCCATATTAACTAAGCGTTACAGAATCACTCATAGGAATTGTGCTTAAAGTTCATTTAGAACGGAAAATATTCCTAGTACAGAGTAGGACATAAAGGTTCTTTTTTTTCAGCAAGGAGTAGGATTGCCACTTGAGGATTGACACTTAGAGCCACAATGGAGTCATCAAATTATAGTGATTTGAAAAGTGATATAGCAAAATGGTGAAATCAGCAGCAGTTGTGTAAAAAGGCAAAAAAAAAAATGTACAGTAGTACACACCTCTGGAGATAGCAAACGGAATATTCGTTAATTAACTGGTTACATACCGCACGCAATATATATTTTTAAGTATTCAATTTTTGTGCAATCATATCTTTTATGAGCACCATGTCATTCAGTGTTACTAAAATATCTTTCCCCCCACGAGCGTTTCTACCTGAACACTATTTCCTTGCTACTCCTAACCAGTTAGGACACCTCTAGAGCTCTCCTACATTTTGGAAAATAGGAGTTCATCTTCTATTTTAAGAACGTTGATTAATTGCTCTTACTCCTACTCCTAAAAGTAGGACCAAACTTGCTATTTTTGGCCACTTAGGTGAAATTTCCTAATTTGAGACACTTGCCCAGAGCATCACATTGCCCCTGTTGACTTGCCTTCTTACCAAAGTGGAACCTGAAAAAATAAATATATAAAAATAAATGAATACATTGTGTATTTAAAAAAAGTGAATTTAAAAATATATAAAATTTTCAAATGTATTTGTAAGTGTTTCTCTTACCTAGGTTGATGCACATGAACAAATAATTTTTAATAAACAATCCTCTTAGTTGCCATTTTCTATGCAATAAACTGCAATGCACTTTTTCATCATAGCAAGCAGCAAACTTTTCCACCAATTTGTGTTGAAGATGCCCTTTTGTGACATTGAGCTAGATGGTCTAGCCTTTGCTCCCCATGAGTAGCATTCAGCCATGGACACCAATGATCCTGTCTGCAGTTCACTGATTGTCCTTCCTTGGACTACTTTTGGTAGGTAATAACCACTGCATACCAGAAAAACGATCACCCAATCATCTAGCCATCACAATTTAGACTTACACTTTGCCCATTTTTACAGCTTCAGATTGTTAAGATTATAGATTAAGATTATAAAGAGATAATCAATGTCATTTTCTTCACATGTTTAATGTTATGGCTGACTGATGCAATCTAATGTACTACTACTACTACTACTACTACTACTACTACTACTACTAATAATAATAATAATAAATATAGCCATATAGCCCTTAAGTACAATATGGTACAAAGCAAAGAAAAAAATCAGTCTTCTGTTTCCTAGGAGTCTTCCCATTTCATATCACTGAGGGAAAAAAAAAAAACAAATAATGCAGAAATTCTGAAATGAATAATGAATACAGCATGTGAAGGGCACAAAGGTGTAATTATATAGGGATTTTGGCACACAAAAAGCCAGAGCAAGGATTAAAATAAATAAATGAAAATGTTTATACACAATACGTATACACATTTACTATATGTGAGGAATAAATAGACAATGTTAGTATTTCATAGTGATTTAAAGCATTATCAAGATGCTATAGATTATGTATATGGCTATCAAAATGCAATACTTCTGGCTTGTGACCTGTCAGAGAAACCTCGGTAAAGTGTTGGGGAGATATAAACTGCTGGTATGATGTAAAGCTATTCATCCATACTGATCAGGTCTTTTCATTGCCAGTTTATTTAGAAATTTTAAGATCTTTACATAGATGTTCCTTTGATGTCTGTGCAAAATCCTGCAATCTTTATTGCTTTTTTGTAACAACAAATAAAATTCCATATAACCTCTCCATTTTAATATTAATTTGTTACGGTTACAGACGGTAAGTCAGGTGCAATAGTCATACTGGATAATCCAGTGGTTTTGGTCACTATTGATTTTAAACCTTGGATCAAGACCAGGGAAAACCGTGTTGTTTTACGATTAAAAAAAAAAATTATAGTAAGTATCATAAACTATTTCTTGAGTTCAGATTAAATTAAGATTTAATTCTTATGTTTTGAGTCAAAATGGATGGCCTAGATACATTTCATAAAATGGTTGATAGAAAAGACAGAGGAAAACTACAGTAAAGGACAAAATGAACACAAGAAAAAGGGTCATTTTATGTTAACACATCGTTTACTGTGAATATACTATAACTGAAAATAAAGAGAGAGCGGTGAGAGCATTAAGCGAAAGAATGGATAGCGCACATAAAACTAATTAAGAATATTTAATTTAATTAGCAGACAATTATATGATCACTTATTATTGAGTTCCCTTTGCAGTTCAAAGATCCTGCATCACATAATTTGTAATTCGAGCATTTTAAATATATACAGGGAAAATAACATTTTTAAAAGAATATAATGTAACAAAAGCAGGACACATAAAAAAAAAAACTAAAAAAAGGATTTAATTAACAAAAACGGACAGTTTTGCTGTATATATAACTACAATGATATAATAATGAGAACATGAAAAACCCTGCTATAAGTCTCAGTCAGGAGTCTAAATTATTAATATATTGCTGGAGGAATTTTCCTAAATGTTGCTATAAAGATTAGCTATATAAAAACTGTTTTTATTTATCAATATGGCATCCATGCATTTTAGATGTGTAAAATGTATGCTAATGCCTATAATACGTTTTTGCTATCAATATTACAAAATTTTATTTAGTCAAAAGAGATTCTTTCTATTATGACATGTTTCAGATAATTATATAGTCTTTCATTTTAGCAGTCACAGTTGTCTATAAAAGATTAAAAAAAAATTAATCAATTGTAATCCAAATATACTCCACTATCATTCCACTCATTTGGAAGCACTCCCAAGTTATTAATTAATTAAATAGTCATCCCTGTTACTTTTTCCTATTACACATCTTCCAGTCAACTTTCCATTATTGTGCTTCCATACAGCATACTCTGGGCCAGCTCTTCCAGGGATTGCTTTCTGTGGCTTTCTCTCCTAGTGGAGGTTGTCAATGATCATCTCCCGGACAACTGTCAGGTCAGCAGTCTTCCCCATTATGGTTGCGGTAATTAAACTCCAAATAAAATATTCAAATATTTTGAAATAATTATGTTTTGATTTTCATGAGTTGTAAATTGGCAATAAAATCCTGTAAGTCATCTGTAAAGTCTCTTCACCTTGTACTATACTGATAACTCTAAAACAACTAATTATTTGATGATTTACAATGTGTAACGTGTTTGACGCATGGGCAGCACCATAAGCAAGGTCTTGGGGGGGAAAGGATCAATTTATTTAGAAAAAATGGGGTAGGAAAAGGGTTTAAGTAGGGAGGATGGAAAAGAAAGGGAAGGAAAGTATGTGAAGGTGTGTGTGTGCATGTGCATGTCTGGTGGCACTGCCCAGGTGGCATGTGGGCACAGGCTGGTGAGTGATGGCGACGGGCAGAGTGGCAGTGTGGGCTTACATGGGCAGCAGCTCCTGTGTGCCCCATAGTCTTCATCCCGCTGACCTGGCCAGCCCCCCTCCCAGCTCTCCATTGGGTGCTGTCTCCATGACTTTCCCGGCTGGGAATGGGGGCCTTAACTTGGATGCGCAGCAGCCTTTTTCCCTCTTCGGTGACAGGATCCCGAAGGCTATCTCTATGCGGAAGTGCGATCTCGTGCAAATGACTGCTTTCAGTTTTGCTTGCTTTGAAGCGCCTAAGGCACGTTACATCACTCCGCTCACATGCCAGTCTTTCGTGTCTGCCGGACAACTCTGCTCTGGATCTTCAGCGCAATACCTGACAGATCTGACTGACCCGACCCCGAACTGCACTCCCCATCTTGCTTTTATGATGATTGTGCCCACTTCCCGTGGCCCCGCCCCTTCACGCACCTGTGGGAGGCCTTCTACCTAGTGATCCTATGGAGTGAGCGAGGAGCAATAACAGAGGACAAATGTAAGTTGAATTATTTTTTTTTTCCTGATTTTCTCCCTAATTTTAGTCAGATCCAATTCCTCCCCGCCACTAGGGGCTCCACATTAAGGTTACTACGACCACTCAGTCGGGAGGGCTGCAGACTATCACAAACCATGTGACATCACCGGACCGCATGCTTTTTGAACTGCTTGCTCACCCAACGTTGGGGGCAGCGTAACACACTCGTAACACACAGCACCTTCTGCTTGTGCGAGCTCACAGTTACCCCGACTGGCCGTAGACTTAATGTGTGTTAATGTGAGAGCAGTGTTTCCCACCCCACCCCCCAAAGGCACCGATTAGTTTAGGGCTCCATTATGCAGGTGTTCAGCTTTGCAATTGTACAGGGTCTTTGTTGCCATATTTTGTACCACTGGAGCAGGCAGGCCAGTCTGAAAGGATGTGGTTTGGCATGGTCAGGGATGTCTCTAAAAAAGATGATGTTTGGATGGCAGCACATTTTGCCCCAAAAAGAACATATTTTTCTGCATTAATGGGGCCGTCACAGATATGCAATTTACCCATGCCACGGCCACTGGCACACCCCCATACCATGACTGATGCTGGCTTTTGGACTTGACGCTGATAATAGCTTTGATGGTACTTTTTCTCTTTGACCCAGAGAACATTGTGGCTATTTTTTGCAAAAACCTATCTGAAATGTTCACTTTTTGGGCCAAAAACACATTTGCAGCATGTCACTATCTATCTCAAATGAGAAGTCTTTCATGCCTCTAGACAGTACTGATGTATGTTTCCTTGAGCAAGAAGTGCTGTTAATGGACAAAGCATTACCAAAGTTACTATTAGTAGCATAGTCAGGCATGTTCAGACAAAACGTAGACTCAATTACTCACTGGAGGAGAGGTGCCATGAAGTGACTTTGACTTTGAGGCTGCTTATCACACAATGACATTGTAGAGAATAAAATAAAATAAATCATTACCATAAGTTGGTGAAATCTTACAACACTGATAAGTAAAAACACCTGATATATACACACACACACACACACACACACACACACACACGCGCACACACACACACACACACACACACACACACACACACACACACACACACACACACACACACACACACACACTGAGTTTTAACAATTTTTTGCTCATTTTAGCTAAGTGACAATCTGTCAAAAATACATGTGCATTTAAAGTTTGCCTGCCAATAATTTATGTCTTACCCTTTGATGCTTTCCTTTCCAGATATAAACACTATGATTGCTTAATGCGGTCTCATGTATGCATCCAAATCAAGACACACACAGGCTCAGATTGATGAGGATCCTGTATTTGAATTCTCCGGAGTTCTTAATGATTAAACCACCACAAGCAGGAAACAAACTCACACTTTGATGAAGGATTTCCATAATCTGTAAAGTAATTATGATTTCACCGCAGGAACATCTGTATTTCAAACAACTCAATCATTGCAGTGAAAGAGAAAGAGAAGATTACAGCAGTTGTGTACTGACATCAGTGCCCATGAGGATGTAATGCATGTGGTTTAATTACTTATGTCTCCTTGTTCCTGTCATTCAGCAAGTAATGAGGAGAAAAAAGTGCCATGCGGAAGCAACATAATGACCTCACACTTTTGAGTCTTTCTTGCTTTCTCATACTCTAAAGAATGAGGCTCTTAACCTCTAAAAGTGCCACTTCACCAAGTGTGAGTGATTCTTCTTTTAAGCTTTTTGTGCCAGAAGGCATTCTCTCTTCTGAGTGCCTTCAGTGGAACTAGATAATGGATCCTGGACTTCCTTCAGCAGAAAGACTACTGGGACAGATCCACTTAAAAAAATACGATAATCATAAACACATACACTTGATTTCAATAGATCTTTTCGGTTTACTCAACATTTTATTTACAGATTCTGCCTAGGATTAAAGCTTACTTTGCTTAATCAAGCTACACTGTTGTTTTACAGTAACTAGTAAAGTAAAATTGTTTTTTTTTATTGTTATAATATAAATTTATTGTGCAAACCCAAACATCCTACTAAATTATTTCACACATTTGAATGCTTATACCACAATGTTCCAGTTGGAACAAAAAGATGAGGTTTTTAAAAGTGATTTAACAGGATTAAAAATATATATTGATTTAGAATTAAATCAACCTGGCATAACCAATTTATTTACCTAACAAAAGTCATATTTTATAATGTAGATTGACATGTCAAAAGTGTATGTTTGACAATAATTGTGATAACATCTATGCTTTTGTAAAATTCTGCAAAAAAATACGTTACACACAGTGTATTTTAAAAATGGTATACTCAGATATAAATTAAAAACTTTAACGCTAAAATGATCTGGGCAGCTCTGGCCCCTTGGGGCATGTGTTTTGGGTGCTGTGGGTTGCGGGGTGTGGCCCTCAGGGATCATGATTGTACAGTATGTCTGGTGCATCCCATGGGTGCTCAAACAGATTGAGATCTGGGGAGATGTGAGTCCAGATCATTGGGACGTGTGCCTTGTGGCAAAGGTTGCCTTGTGGTGCGATGTGTGTTCTTTCTGTCCTTTCTGTCGTGGCCAGTTTCACGCATTGGCTTTTCCGTGGGATCGGACCAGAGTGGCTAGACTTTGGTCCTTATGGGCATGGGTGAACCTTGGGCGCCCATACCCCTTTAAGCAGTGTATAGTTGGTGATCAATGGTATCAATGCTAGTGTGTGTATTTAAGGAAGAGAGCATATTGATATATAATCCTGCATTATAAATGTGTGTGTGTGTGTGTCCACTAGCTGCTGTTATTTTAATGTGTTGAGTTTTGAGACACACCCAGTTTGGTGAACGTTATCATCTTAATGGCATGCCTGGCACTGAAACAAGGGAGCATAACCTCAGTGCACTCATTCAGTTGCTCATTAGCAGGACAAACACACACACACACACACACACACACACACACACACACACACACACACACACACACACACACACACACACACACACACACACACACACACACACACACACACACACACAATGATTGCAGTCCACAGTAAAAGCCTCATGTCCTTCGGATCAGACAGTGAATGCTCCTTTTATTGTGATAAAATAGAACCAGATTTGTGATATGTGATATGTTTCATCATTTTGAATCACTTTGACTTTTTACACACACACACATTGATCCGAAGCCAGAGACATCTTTGCCCCTCTGTATTGTTCCTTCAGTAACACGTGTTCATTCAGGAGTGAGAAAGAAATACAGTAAGTCATAATACACAGATGACTAGCTTCTGCAGTTCTATATACTGGTCTCTCATCCTCTGCATGGGAGTCTCACATCAATATTTACTATTTGATTCATCACAATAATATTGACATATAGTATGAAATGTGCGATTTTATTTAATCACAAACCAATAAAACCTCAATAACACATCCAAATCTGGTTTAAAACCTAAAATCAGGTTTCTAAACAAATAAACCACGGCAGCTTCCACATTAAATTAAACATTTATGAAAAAATACAATAACGACTGTAAAACAAATTTTAAAAAATGAAACACTTTAAAAGTAAAATGTCGCTTTCTTTCCTTATCTACTTAAAAAAAAGAAAAGAAAAAAAAAACTTGAAGAGTCAGAATGCTTCCTGTAGAGCTTCTGTTCAAGGACATTAATCCTTTGTACCACAGTGATGATACATAAAGGAAAAGATTAATATTGGAAATATCGTGCCAGTGGCTGGAAGGACTGCCAGACAGGCATTAATGCCACTAAGAAGCAATTCTGCCAAAATTTAAATGTACATTATGTTCCCCTTATTCTAAACGCCATTAATCAGCTAAGACAAGATTATTTCTTGAGTGCTGGACTGAAGCTACTTTAAAATAAACAATGTGAATTTTGGCCATAGCAGTGTCTTGTAAACTGCATGGCTACATCATCACTTACTGATATACTCTAATAGCTACTTTAATTTGTTTGGCAAAGCAATAGCATGTAAACTTTAAACCTCAGAGCATTTTAGTTAATTTGATATGTGAATTGAATTTTTGTTTCATTTAAAGAACTACCCAAACATGACTTAACAAAAAACAAACAGAAAAAAATGGGTCAATAGAAATAGCACAGATACACAGATACTGTACGTTGTTTCATTGTTTCTATGATCAAAAAATAATAATAATATGCTAATGTTGAGAGTTCTACATTTTTGCGAGGTCATTCTCATATCCTAGTAGTGGTAAAATTGACATATTATAAAAGTAATGATTTAACTTTTGCTGTACTTGGCAAAAAAAAAAAAAAATTAATTTGTCATTGACCTATGCTGCACTGTTAAAACTCTAGATTATTGTTGAATGAATTAATATTGTATTGTTGGCCCAATGTTTTGCAGTGATATTTGTTAAGACAACAGGTAAAATGTGTTTCTGAAAACTTTTAAGACACAGAATAAATAAAGTAAGAAAAAAAAAATCATGTTAAGCCAGGAATTTACCTTCAAACCTAAGTCAATACATAGTTTTAACCCATCATTAACATTTCAAAAACAGTCTTTTAAACATTCTGGTGATATATAGCCTTATTAATTTTTTTATTATTATCATAAATTAATATTCTGTGAGGTGGTAAGGTGGTGTAGTGGTTAGCACTGTTGCCTTGCACCTTCAGGGTTCAGGTTCGATTCCCAGCCAGGCTCGATTCCCTTCTCTGTGTGTATGGAATTGCATGTCCTCCCCGTGCTTGGTGGGTTTCCTCCGGGTACTCCGTTTACCTCCCACAGTCCAAAGACATACAGATTTGGCTAATTGCCTTTCCCAAATTGCCCGTAGTGGGTGGTTGAGTAAGTGTATGTGTGTGTGCCCTACGATGGATTGGCACCCTGTCCATGGTGTACCCTGCCTTGTGCCCTAAGCCTCCTGGGATAGGCTCCAGGCCCCCAGCGACCCTGAATACAGGATAAAGCGGTATAGACAATGAGTGAGTGAGTGAGATATTCTGTGAAATGTATTTATCTTTGTCTTTACAAGACTGTTCTTGTTCTCTATAACCAGAGCTCTTCAGTGGAGGATTGTTTTAGAGGGTGATGGTTGGCCTTTTGGAGTTACTGGAGAAGTGTGTACAAGATTATGAAGTATAGTAGTCCTTGAGGGCATGAGTGACTAAGCAGCAGTTTTAGGAGTGTGGTCTGCGCTCTAAACATTGAATTCCAAAAGGACTGGATGGACACATTTTTTGGTGTCTAACATATTGGGAAATTCTAATGGTATGTTAAAAGCTATGCTTTGTTTCATTTTCAAAAGGGTTTGATATTTCCAAGGGTTTTACTTTCTCATTCTTAGAAGTAATTACATGTTTGGAGTGATGTTTTAAATGATGCTTTAAATTGCTGGCTCAACTTGATTTTTTTTTGTTTATTCAGTCTGTGTCTCCAAATTTTTTCTCAACAAATATCACTGTAAGCAGTTGGGCCAACAATACAATATTAATTAAACATTGGATTTTTTTTACAGTGTATACTGTAAATGATAAAATGCAGTTGCTGCAGATTTGTTGGCAGTACATCCATGATGGGAGCAATCCATTCCTCCACATCCCAATGGTGCTCTGTTGGGTTGAGATCTGATGACTGTTGAACCCATTTAAGTAAAGTCATGTCATGTTCAAGAAACCAGTTTGAGATGATTTTAGCTTTGTGACATGAAGCGTTATACTGTGGTCATAAAGGGACATGGGCAGCAACAATACTTGGATATTTATACAATGCTCAGGTGGTACTAAGGGGCCCAAAGTGTGCCATCTCCCCCATACCTTTACACCACCACCACCAGCAGCAGCAGCCTGAGCCATTGATACAAGGCAGGATGGATCCATGCTTTCATGTTGTTTAAGCATCTGAATATTGCAGCAAACATTGGAACTCATCAGATCTCTAGGCAACATTTTTCCAATAATATACTGTTCAATTTAGGTGACCCCTATCGGATTGTAGCGTCATTTTCCTGTTCTTAGCTGACAGGAGTGGCACCCGGTGTGCTCTTTGCTTCTGTAGCCCATCTGCTTCAAAGTTCGACGTGTTGTGTATTCAGTGATGCTCTTGGTTGTAAGGTTGTAACAAGATATTATTTGAGTTACTGTTGGCTTTCTAGCAGGTTAAACCAGTCTGGCCAACTGACCTCTGGCATCAACAAGGCATTTTTGCCAAAAGAACTGTCTATCACTGGGTGTTTCTTAGACTATTCTTTGTAAACCATAAAGACTGTTGTGCATGAAAATCCAAGTAAATCAGCAGTTTAAAAAATACACCACCTAACAAACCAGGGACAAACAACTATGCCATCTTTATTGTTACCTTTTTTCCCTATTCTGATGCTCAGTTTGTACTTATGAAGATCGTCTTAACTATTTCCACATGCCTGAATGTAATAATTTACTCCCATGTGATTGGCTGATCAGAAATTTTGCAATAACAAGCAGTTGAACAGGTCTTCCTAATGAAGTGGCTGGCAAGTGTATATAGTAATGTAATGTAAGTATGATAACCCTTGGAATGGTAAATCTTTCTACTTTATGTAAACTGAATGGCCAAATGTCTTTGCATGTCTGATTATCTCACCGATATGTGGGCTTTTCCCAAACTGCTGGCTTCCCAAAAGAGTAGAGGTTATTATGCAAAGGGTGGACTAAATATGGGTATTCAGCAAGCGTATATGGACCTGAATTTGGCCATTTAGGGTATATTACCATGCCAATCACTTCTAATATTCAATTACATATTTAATCTTTGGGTCACAACTCTTCCTGTAATGCCCTTGCCTCTGCATCAACCCCACCAACACCTTTTCTGAGTATTCAGCCAGTGAGGCAGAACTACTCTTTTTTTAAATAAATAAGTCACACAGAAACTTTTATCTTTTATGTGTGAAACCATGCATAGTTTCCACAGGAGATGATGCCCAATTCATATTTCATGCAACAAATGAATTATTGAGCATGCGGATCCTTCAAGCGGTCATTTCTCTGACTCTATAACTCCCAGGCTACTTTAGAAACATTCGAGACATGTGGGCGGATGTGGGTGTTCTTTTCAGTGGTGCTTCGACCCATTATTTGCCATAGTACAAAGAAAGGGGTCGGGGGGGGGGGGGGGGGGTTGGACAGAAGGACATTTCACATTTTTTCAATATCCATTTATTAAAAAGATTTAAGCAGACAATCCATAGGATAAAAGAAACTAAGTGAGAGGCAGACAGAGTCAGAAATACAGTCTACACTAGCAAAGGCAAGCTCTATAATTATGACGAACCTAAAGTAAGTCTCATTGTCATTTAGAAGGCTAAAAGCTTGCACAGCTCTGCGATTCTCTGATGCGGCGTAGCTCGAGACTTACTCAGGTACATAGAAACTGGCACTGATATTTTTGGAGGAGGAGTAATATAAAGTTAGTTTTTGGTAGGAAAAAATGTATACTAATATATACTGACTAAAACTGACCTTTAATGCTGAATACAGCAATAAGCCATGAGAGGACATATGCTACACTGATCGTTTCATTTATTTTTCTTGATGTTCTTAGGTGCTATGTAGAACAGTCCAGCCAACTGTTTATTTTTTATATTTTTGCTATATTTTGTTTTCAGTTAAAAAGCATTGGATGTGCAAGATAGTTATACTGTGTTTTGGCTGTGATTTGACACAGAAAAGTGTGACATTCCTTATACTATACTGTATATTACAGCTCCATAAACCATAAATTATAATATTGAGCAACTGAAATGTCAGATATTTTGTTTTTTTTTACCAACTATTGCTTGGATCTGCAATTTGTCCAATCAAATTAGTGGAACAGAACAAATTGTTGAACATTTCATCCATCCTTGTGCATACTGCGTGTCATCTGTAGTTAGCCTGGATCCTATCCCAGAAAACTCAGGAGCAGAAGTGTAGAGCATTCCGGATAGCATGCTAACCTTGTGCACAAGCACACACACTTAATACAGGAAATATTTAGATTGTGGGAGGAAACAAGTGCACCCACTAAGTCCTGGGACAACATATAAACTTACATGCTTAGAAAACACTGCAAGAAGCACAAGTGAAACGCATTTTTACATGTATCCATGCAAAAATCACAAATGATTAGCATCAGTTTCCATCAAATTCTCCCTCACAGGAGGCATAAGCCAGACAAAATTGCACCCTCCTTGTGTGAAAATAAACAGCAACGTAAATCAACAGGAGTGATAATGGCCACAATTTTTGGTGTTCCTTGCACATCTGTTGCACCCATTCCATTTCTTGTAATGTTTTTAGTCCTGACCCCCTGAAAGCTCTTGCCCTCTGTTCTGTTCTATTCCACTATTCCTCCAGAAAGCCCAGGGCTCAGTTTCTTGATATCTGAAAGACAACAAAGCATCCATCTGCCCACACACACATTGCTATATATATATATATATTAATATTTCTGTTATTTTTACTGCAATTGTTATTACAAAAGTTAGTTTTACTACCACACTCTTATTATTCATAATTATTATCATTAGTGCCATGTATTTAATTACTTAATGCCATTTATTATTGTTGTTTTGTTTTCATGTTTATCATTAACATTGCTCACCATATAATCATACTATATAAATATGACTGTACTGAGTAAAAATGAGCATGAGAAAGAAGGAGAGAAAATAGGTTGACAGAGACGGAAGATCAAAGAGATGAGCAAATGGAGAATTGCAATAAGCAAAAGGAGAATAAGAAAAAGAGGAGGAGACAAATAAAAGGAGAGGAGCATGAAATAATAAACAGACACACAGAGGAACAGAGATCAAACATAGAACAACAGAAACAAAGGAATACAAAAAGAAAATGTGTTGCTATAGCTACTGTAATTGTAATAACCCCAGTTATTATTTTATTATATTTTATTAGAATTCCTAATGTGTTGTCCATAGGACAATTAATGCAGTCACATTACATTAGAGAGATGGAGAGGAAATGTGAGCCAGAGAGATTACAGGAAAAAGGAAGCCGGGTGAATATTATACAGAGGTGGACAAAAAAGATAAGCAAAGAGAGATAGTAATGAAAAAGAGAAGGATAAAGATAAAGAAAGAGCACAGCAGTGTTAAAATAACACCCAGAGTGTTGGATTAACACGCTACAGTGTTTATATAGGTACAAATCAGAATCAAATCACCTCTAGAAGGATTGAATCAACATTTGGGATTTTAATGTGAAAGACAGAGATTCAGAGCAACAGGGAGAACATAAAGAAAAAAGACATACAATATAAAGAGCAAGACAGAGGGGAAGGAAAGATAGTAATGGAACATGCGCTTATATGTAACCTGGTTTCCTCCTTTCTTTCAAGCACTAGTCATATGTCAGTTTTTCAGTGAGAGAGCATCTTTCTGATCTAATGGTCAAGTGCACTTTTTCTGGAGAGAGTTTCAGACATCTGAAAGAAACATGATCATTTTGAAGAGAATGTAAAAGTGGAAAAACGCATGGGGTTGTACTGCAGTTTTCAGTCACTGTTTGTGGTACAGAAATTTATGAATATTTCAAGAAATGCCTCAGGATTTCTGAGAGCACTTAACCATACCAATATTCTCTAAGCTCTCTCTCTCTCTCTCTCTCTCTCTCTCTCTGTGTGTGTGTGTGTGTGTGTGTGTGTGTGTGTGTGTGTGTGTGTGTGTGTGTGTGTGTGTGTGTGTGTATTGAGGTTGCAAATAATAATAATTGTATAATATTTATTATTGTTTACTAATTGCTATAAAAGGCAGTATTGTACAGGCTAAAGCACATTGATTGTCTG
>JAAGKR010008164.1:18342-32703 GCA_011419295.1 Clarias macrocephalus
TCTCTCTCTCTCTCTCTCTCTCTGTGTGTGTGTGTGTGTGTGTGTGTGTGTGTGTGTGTGTGTGTGTGTGTGTGTGTGTGTGTGTGTGTGTGTGTGCGCGTGTGCGCGTGTGTGCGCGTGTGTGCGTGTGTGTGCGTGTGTGTGCGTGTGTTCGTGTGTGTGTGCGTGTGTGTGCGTGCGTGCGTGTGTGTATTGAGGTTGCAAATAATAATAATTGTATAATATTTATTATTGTTTACTAATTGCTATAAAAGGCAGTATTGTACAGGCTAAAGCACATTGATTGTCTGTAATGATATTATATGAAATGAAACTAAACTTACACTCAACTGCAACTGTACATGACTATCCTGGGAAACGTATGTACATTAAATGTATATTTTATTTATATATATATAAACACTAGTCTTGCCACCCCTTATTTCTTCAAATTAAATTAAATTAAATTAAATTAAATTAAATTAAACTTTTAAAAATGGTGGTTATTTATGTAACATCTCAGCAGCAATCTTGTCAGTTCCAATGACTTTTTTAGAATTACCAATTCTATACTAATGACTTGTTTATGCCTTAACTGAGATGTTTCTTTTATACTTGAATGATTCATAAATCACTGTGTGGCTTAACAAACAAAAAACATTCCTCTGAATCTGGTCAGGTACAGGGTTGTGTTGTTGTTGATCTTTCGGCTGCTCCCAGCAAGGGGTCCCCACAGCGGACACACAAGTTTGGCACAGGTTGTACACTGGATGCCCTTCCTGCTGGTCAGGTACAGGGTGCTGAACAAAAAAAAAATGGAGCAAAAAGGTGGCAAAAATGAGGGCCAAAAACATCTTTCAGGAAGCCTGGAGAACTGCAGAAATAAGGGGTGGCTCAAGATTTTTGCACATTACCAGAGATATTTCTTGCTTTAAGAGAACAATATCACATAAAAAAATATATAATTAAATGTGTAGTGGGTCGCACTAGAGTTAACAATCCCACTTCTTTTTACACATCCTATTCAAATATCTGATCAATTTTCACAAATAGTGTTTCTCAAGTTTAGGATCAAATCATCCAGACTGATGTGTTATTATTATTATTATTATTATTATTATTATTATTATTATTATTAAAAAATATAAATTTATACAAGAAGCATTTCATACAGAGGTTCACAAATGCACGCATCCAAAATTCTGATGGTGCGTTGTGTATCTACAGTGCTGTGTGTTAATCAGTCTTCAGATAAAAGCAGATTAATTAAGCATGAAGGTGTGTCCGCATTTATGTGCACATTTTAACAAGATCCCTTATGCATGTTTTTGAGTATTATGGCCAGTATTCTGTAATTCTTTAGTTTAACTGTGAACCTAGTTTTGTAGTAGTGCACATAAAACATCAGCCCTAAACAAAGCTGTTGTGCAGAGATATGAGGGAGTAAAGAAATGTTCATCACTGTGGGCACTAAATGAATGCACATACAGTCTGTTATTATACAGTACCACTGATCCACTTCATGGTGTCTAGCTAAAGTGCAGTGTAAGACAGCAATAAACATTTTTTTTCTCAAAATGGGCACAATCATGTTGCTGTACATGCATGTATGATAACAGACACCTGAGTGCCACTTGTGTGTGGCTCTCTTTCATGTTCACAAAAACACAAACATTGTATAATTATTTTAAACAGGCTTCATAGTTAACATCTCATGTCACAAACAGCACAAACCCAAATTAATCGTTATTGTGTATAATTCACCTACCCTGATCAGTTTCTCTCCTTATGCTGTCTTGGGAGGAACTAATTTCAATGCAAATTGGTGTATCACGAAAGAACATCCATTTCACAGTGTGTATTTAATTTTGGGAATTACAGTTTCTCTCGGTTTGGAGTTAATCAGTACTTCGGTGATTAAAACAGAGTGTGGTTTTCATTTAATTTCTCTGTTCTGTATGTGTTTGCCATCCCTACTGACTCCTAAAATGATTTTTAAAAAAGTCTCAGTTTTATTCTCACTTGTCCTATCTCATCTGGATTTCTCTTTTTTTTCTCGTTTTCTCTTGACATGCAGGACATGAGAAGTTTTTCCAAACGTGGACTTAAGCAATATGATTAATATACAATATATGGACTAAATTATTTGGTCAAACCTGCAATAACATTGTATCCAAATAGATATACTTCAATGTGGAGTTTGTCTCACCTTTTGTAGCTACTGTACAAGTGCTTCCATTCTTCTTGGAAGGCTGTCTACAAGATTTCAAAGTGGACGTTTCTGTGGAAATTCATACCCATAGAGCATTTATGAGGTCAGGCACTGATGTTAGATGAGAATACCTGGCTCGCAATCCCTGTTGCAGTTCATCCCAAAGGTGCTCGATGGGGTTGAGATTAGGGCTCTGTGCAGTCAAGTAACCCCATCCCAAACTCATCACCTGATTTTTGGACTCCAGTATGTGTGTATGCATTCAAAATTTGAGAGACTCTCTCCTCCCCTATTTCCCCATTACATTTGCATATAAACACATGTTAAAACATTCTGCTCAGGTTTTCCTCCCTTTATGACATCATAACCAAAATAAATATCCAAACTAATTTGCATAGGCCTTCGTCCAGCTCTCTTCTCATGAGACCCTTACAAACTCTTGTGCACCATTTTGCACCTGACTGTACTGTATGTAATACATCATGTTAGAGCAGAACATAGTCAGTGTACTGTTGTTGGTTCTACTGTACATTACTGTCTTTTTGGCCCCATCCTCAGTTAGACTCAGTGAAGACAACGTGGATGTTTTTTAATTATTCTGGAATCATTCTAACAGCTATCCCCAGAGTCTTATATGTGTGTGCTGAACATTGGACTGCTTTATCAACATGGACCAGTTTAATGCTGGATTCACTTCAAGATGGAAGCTCAGGACTGTCCATGTCTGACTGTCCATGACTCAACATCAGATCCTGAAGCTGACAGTGTTAGTATTTTAAAGTTATTTTGCTGCTTGCTCATCTGATTACCATGTTGAACTTAGCCACACTGCAGCTTGTATTGCATGCTGAAGCAGAATACGTCTTCAGCCTACTAATTTTAGGGAATAGTCAGAATGTACCACGTAATTTGTGTATAACCTCTTCAGCCAATTTCAACATAATAGTAGTTTGGAAAGTGGCAACTAGTCTGAAAATGGATGGGGAACATTATAATAGGTTTCAGAAACATGTTATTCAGAATCATGAGTGTTAATTTGCAATGGCATTCTCAAAGTTAGCCACTTAAACAATGGAAGTTAAAAGATGATGGATATGGAGCTGTAAATCTTCTGGTATGTCGTCTTCTTAAAAGATAAAGTTGGCAAAACTAGCAGCCTAGTTAGCTTTGTGCTAATCTTACTAACGCATATATGGCTAGTAGTATCATTGTGAGACTGCTCATCTTCATGCATATAAGTACTTGTCCAATTACTGTCCTCTTTAAAGAACAGTTGCATTGTATACCAGACTAAAATAAACAGTATTCTGTATACAATGCAGTATTCAGTATTACACTAACTGTCCATTGCCAGTGTGGATGAAAGTAGATTTGTACGGTCCACAGTACTGAGCAACTGCCTGCTGATAACCACATTCAAAACCAGTCACAGAAGCACTTTCAGAAAATGAGAAAACATATCAAATTACATAATGTAATCTTAAATAACACTTTGGTTCCTTAATAACTGCTTTCATGTCATTCAGATATAATCGTATCTGAACCATTTGTGTTCTTCTATTTACAGCTACAAAGCTAACCATCTCCTAACACAAGGCTGAATTCCAAATTGTTCCCTAGCTAGTGCAATCATTGTGTGTGTGTGTGTGTGTGCGTGTGTGCGTGCGTGTGTGCGTGCGTGCGTGCGTGCGTGCGTGCGTGCGTGCGTGTGTGCGTGTGTGTGTGTGTGTGTGCGCGCGCCAATCTGGTTACAAAAAGAAACAAATCACAATCTGTTAATAATAAATGTGTAATTTGTGGAACTGCTGTTTAAAAGCAAAGTTTGCGCAACTGCTGTGTAAAATCAATATCACACTCAAGGTTATGCTGGAATGCCGGATATACCGTAGCACATGAGAAGGAGTTCTGTACTGCTGGACATAGCACGGAATGCCTACAACCGCATCACAGCTGTGCTATATCCATCAGTACAGCACTCCCTTCCAAGTAATTTTCTTCTCATGTGATATTATGATCTTCTTCTTCTTCTTCTTTGGCCATTTTAATTCGAGCTAGTTTTATCAGCATCCTCTTCATGGCAAGACTGCCCCTCATGCCTATAGAGGAAAAACATTTATCCATTATGATTTCCTGGGAATTTGGAAATCAAAATGGATTGGATGTAGCATCATCATGATCAAAGGCCATAATCTATTGACAACAAAGCAAATTCTAAGAGTAAATTTAATTATACTATTCAGAAGCCATATAATGTAACATATACTAACTACAGCTGCATCTCTGCGTCGCTGATTTCCTCATAAATTCAGTGACTGGAGTGTGATGCAGCACTGTAACACTCTGCTCTCAATGCGTTGCTATTTTGGAAGTGTAAATATGGCCATCAGCACCTTAGACTTGTTCCACTTTTGAACGACAATGAGAGAAAAATGTGCCCTAATAATAAGCTACTAATAAGCCACTATCACATCAGTGCCAGTGCTGAGAGTGGCTGTAAAAAATAACGTATTCCTGTGAACAGTGTTGCCAACTTTTTTCAGGAGAAAGTACTGTAGCTAATGTTTGCTCTAAAAGCTGTTATAATTATGCCATTAACTGATTTGCAAATTCTTGAATTGTCATGATATTTACATATCAAAATGTTTTACTTGAAGACATAAAGAATAGAATAGAATAGAATAGAATAGAATAGAATAGTTAGTGACTATTTGAGAAATAAACACAAAAGAAACAGTTACAGGTGTTAAAACTCACTTTTATTACTTTTGTTCATTTTGTTTTAAATCGCACAATAATGTACATTTTAATACAAATAAGTGTTCTGATGGAAAAAAAAGCTGATAAGTGATTTATTGGGAACAGTTGGGAAGTAAATGGAGTCCAGCAATTGGTTGTATAGAGGAATTATCATAAGCAAATGTCTTCTGAGAACAATTGGGATCAGTTATTTTTTTCTTTTTGTTCTGCTTGGAACAGTTGTGGTCTGTGTTGACTGTTGCAATCAGTGTTTGGTCGTTGGGAACACTGGTGATTTGTTTTTGGTTGTCGGGAACAATTGTGATAACGGTTGCAGTTAGTGTTTGGTGTTTAGGAGCGATGATGACAAATGATGTTGATAAGTGGTTGTTGAGAATAATGGTAATCAGTGATAAAACTTTGGGAATATTGTCCTGCATAACCACAAATCGGGTAGGTTTTTACACATTCTGTATAATAATGTGCTCAAACTTTTACATAATTGTGTGTATAATTGTTACTCAGTGGAGGCGCTTATCGCACTCACACTTTACACACGTAAACTGCATCACAAACGCTGGGACGCCATCTTTACCCAACACATGGCCCATAAAAGGGCCTCTCCACTTCCACCCGGTGAGTAGAGAATATCTGTGCATTTTCTCTCACGTTTCTCTTGTCTCCGCAGACTCGACTACATCCGAGTCCAATTCGCGAAGAAGAAAGCTTACACGCACACGCTATTCTGTCTCTGCCTGCATTGTGCCACCTGCTCAGCGCCGCTTGTCTTACCTACTTTGCACACCTACGTTTGCTGCTGATGACAGCACGTCTACTTCGCCTCAACCAACGGACCTGTGACATTCACAGAGATATATCATGAATCATGCTGCTTATACAGAGCATGACTTCACTAAGACTGTATTAGTCAGGCACCAGGACATTGGCGGGTCCTTTGGGTGCTGTTGGTTGCAGGGTGGATCTTCCATGAATCAGATGTTTTTGGTTGGCACATTTCATGGATGCTCCATTAGATTGAGATCTAGGGTATTTGGAGACAGAATTGGAACGGACAGGCTAGCCTTTGTTCCCTAAAGGCATAAATGAGCCTTGGGTGCCCATGATCCTGTCACCAGTTTATGTTATGGCTAATGGGTGTATATGTTTGGTTTTAACCAAGAAGAAGAGAGTGTTAAGACATAACTTAAGGGCACACTCTGCTCTGACTTTAACATTTACTTTTATTTTTGATTTTCCTGTATTTCATAATGAGTCTATACCATATATGAAGTTCTGTTCAGTGTCTGTTTATACCCTGTATAAAGATGTTCTCCTGCTATTGTGTGCAACATTATGCCTTGGTTCAGGTGTCCAATCACAGGCTGCCAATACTAGTTATGATGGAACAATCACCTTTTATAAACCCTTTGGCAATGTGCATTAAAGACAGGAACTTGTGAATTGTATTTGTGTTGCTTTCTTTACTTAGTAAAATTGAGTGTGCTCAACTCAAGATTACCCAGTTTTATCTTCACACATTGGAAGAGAACTTCAATTGAAAAAAAAAAAGCCTTAATATTATTTAAATACCCATTCTAACGACAAGTGAGGATGAACATGTATTTACACTATGGACAATGACACACATTAACCCTCACACACACACACACACACACACACACACACACACACACACACACACACACACACACACACACACACACACACACACACACACAGCTAGAGAACTTTACAAGAGAGCAGCATTTAAAAATCATAAACACTTTGCAGACAAATATAGACTTTGGTAAGGACAAGTAATAATAGTCTTTGCTAATTTATCTCAGCTTGCCATGGCACCATCAGACTAAGGAATTTCCATGCTGGTGCTATGTACTGTAGACATGATGGAGTCAATACTGGTGTTGCTTGTTGAGGCATTTTTCTTTTTTTTTAAGTGTGCAGAAAGGAAAAAAAAAAGAAGATTAGACAAAAAATAGACAGAAAAACAAGCACTTTTGTTACATGGCAAAGGAAAAGACGCAACTGGGTTTGTACTGAGAAACAAAGAAATGACTAGCTGCATCTGAGCATTTAAGGGCCATCCGGCCACAGAGGACCAGAGCAGATGGGTCCGTGTTCTCAACTGCTCTCAACTCTGAGAAACTCTTCTCTGGAAAACGTTTTTCGAAAGCCAAACTTTACATTTTTGGTCAGTAATGATATTGGACCAATAATATTTGGCAGATGTTTGAAGGGCTGTGTGGTGACAAAAATGACTACACCCATTTGTAATGTAATGACAGAGAATTCCTTCTGTTCTCAATTTAACTATGAAAGTTCTCTAATTATTAACTACTGAGTTACCGTAAACTCAACAAAGTTTGCTGTTTGGCCACTTTCTCCACCAACCTTCAGGGGCGATTCTAGAGGTGTGGGAGGCATGGGGGGGCATGGGGGGGGGGGGGGGGGGGGGGGGGGGGGGGGGGGGGGGCCATGCCCCCCCTCCCCCCCTGAAATTTGATTGGTCCCCTCTGGTGCCCCTCAACGTCATTTGGTAAAAGTACTGACACGTTACACTGTTTATGGTGTGTATACAGTCAATTGTAAGTTTTCTAATATTGTATTGATAGCATGTTAGTCATGTTTAATGTTTTCTAATCCATTATATATTGCTAATTGAATCTGATTTGCCATGAGCCCCCCTGACTGGTTCTTGGTGCCCCCACAAATTATATCCTAGAATTGTCCCTGCCAATCAAAAGACTTCTGTAAATCTTTCTCACAGTAATAGCTTTACTGCCTGATAGATTTTACATGTTCGACTTTGTACAGGTACGGTGTCTGGTAGGTTTATGTCATAAAAAGATCAATGAATTTACTTAACAGGAGAGTGTAATACACTCTTAAAACACTGACAAACACGTGTGATTCTTTGTGATTATTACCTTTTTTTTTCTCTTTTAGAAATAGCAACCTAATAACATCTTTTTTCTTTTTCTTTCTCTTTCTTTCTTCAGCCATTGTAAAAAAGTCACAGTTTTCTGCTGCCTCCTTGTGCACTCACAATACTCACTCAATTTTTCCTCTGACACTCAGTAATTATTTTAATCCTTTGATCTGTAAAATGGATTTCCCTCCCTCCTGCTAATTCACTTCAAAAGAGTTTCACTGTGTCTCTCTTGATATAACTCCACCTCTACCTCTAATAATATACAGTGGGAAAATGCAAAGTATGAACACATTTTATTTCTATCTACTCAACAAATAGTAATACAGGCTATGATTAATAAAGCTACATAAACTATATTAAAATAAAAACATGAACAGTATAAAGAATATCTAAAACATTAATCAGTGCCTTTTTAAAGTATGACAGGTGCCAGCGATAGCAGATAATAAACGGTAAATTGCAGCTAATTATTAGCATGCTACGGGTAAACCTAATCCTAGCCTGAGTAACCAAAAGGGAACGATTTGCCTATTTTGTTTTTGTAATGAAAACATATGAAATCCTATTTCTATCATTTGGTCTCTACCAAGATGGAAAAACATATCCACAAACCCACAAGCCAAAATGGTAACCTATCTATACCAGGCGTAATGCCTTGGAGATTCCAATCTTACCCCTGACTTACCTCGTCTGTGTGATGGAGTTTGCATGTCCTCCCCATACTTGTTGGGTTTCTCCCACAGTCCAAAGACATGCAAAGTACACTGAGTGGCATTTCGAAATTGCCCATAGTGTATGATTGTGGTTGCTTTTGGCCCTAAGATGGGTTGGTACTCCATCTATTGTATATTCTGCCTTGTTTCCTGGGATACACAAGACAAGCAGTTCAGACAAAGGATGAATAGATCTTTAAACGAAATACCACATGAGCTTAACACGACAGTTTATAGGGAGTTTAATTATTAACATGTGTTAACACTTCAAGATATATATATATTCCATGTCAGTTGTCTGAGTCCACTTTGTTGGTCATTGTCTTTGTTGGTGATTGTCTTTTTTATTTTGTGAAATGAACATAAATAAGTTGCGCTATGTGTGTTCCAGGCCGGCTGATTCCTCATCACTGATTTAGACATGCCCTCTAAACTCACCAGTTAAACTTGGTCATTTCTAATAGTGCTGTTATTGCTACTTTAAATGGCAGTGCTTATGGAGGTGATGGAGGAGCTCAATTGTGTGTTAATGAATCACATAATGTATTAATGTAGTTCCTATTGAATAAATAATCTACTGTCAGGGCAAGCAAATGGGAGCATTAATGGGGACCTGATATGCCATTTAGTTACTAATTGGTTTAATTACTTATTGGTTAAGCGACATTGTTTAAAATTAAACTTCATTCCATTTTTCTTGTGATTGACATAATAAACATATAAAATAAGTAATAACACACACACACACACACACACACACACACACACACACACACACACACACGCACACGCACACACTAAAACATTAAGAATATCCTGGGTAACATGCTGAATGTCTTTGTTATATATAAGGTACTGAGATGTGTGATGTTGACAGTGTTAACAGATAGGCTTAGGTGACCCTCCTTATCAAAGACATTCTGTACTTTCCCCCAACAAAGTATGGAACAAATGTCAGATTTAAGGACTGGAGTTGATACAAATGCAATTAAATATTTGAAATAAAGGAGAAATCAAAAAGTCCAGTTTTGGATATAATGTACATACTGTAGTTCAAAACAGGCACAAGGTCAGGTGATGATCAAAAACATCAACAAAGGGAAAAAGTAAAAAAGGTAATATTGCAAGGTCAGGTTGCATGTGTGATCAAAAGTCAGGTCACTTTGCAGTAAATATGACAAGGTGCGAGTGTACTGGGAAGTGGAGTAGCCATGGCCAGAGTGTTTGCAGAAAAATAGAATTTCTAGCTGTAGCTGCTGATTCTATCATAGGCCCTGAGTTGGTAAATTCCAATTTGTCATTGAGTGAGAGTTAATGTGCTTGGCCCTTTGCTACGACACAAAATCATATGCATTTTACCCAGCTGTTTTTTCTGTCAAGGATCTTTAAATGCATTTAAATTGCACATGCATACAACTGCTCTTATCTGAGTGATTACTTTAACAAGACATGTTTTGTATTAATTTGCCTTTTGTGTTATGTTCTGGTGTGTTATTTTTATTTGTGATTTGTTGCATGTTAGCTTTAGTGTTAGCATTAGCATTTAGCTTGTAACCTACTGCATCCCTAGTCATTGTTTTTATTCTTCCAGTTTGGTTTGTTGTTGTTTGGTTCTTTATAATAGTTAAACCTGACATACTGTATATACAGTAGATTTGGTGAAAAACCTAAGCTGTTATCTTAAATAGAAAGTACAAGGGATGTTTGGTCAAAAGTAGCTGTGTGTAATTGTTCATGCTGTTGTGATGATATACTTAATATTTAATTCAAATAGACCATAAATGTTTAATTATACATTATCCCCCACGCTTTATTCAACATTAACAACTAACAATAACAGATATTGTAAAATAATAATAGAATCATGGTTGATAAAATGAAAGCAGTTCTTGCTTTTAGATACAAATCTGTGTATTCTTCTATAAAGCTAAGAAGCAGCAGTCTTTATTTGTCCCACATACTTTACAGGCCATTGAAATTCTTTACTTGCATATCTCAGCTTATTAGGAAGCTGGGATGAGAGTGCAGTGGTTTGCTCAAGGGCCCAACTGTGGTAGCATGGTTAATCTCCTGACCTTCTGGTCAGTAACCCAGAACCTTAACCATTTGAGCCACCAATGCCTTTGGCTAAACTAAAGTTGCACTGTACAGTATAGAGATAAAAATAAAAGTTGCATAAAATGCAACATTTTTCACATCAGCATAAAAAGGGAGACATAAAATGTGGCTTTCCATTTATTATTTATAGAACTTTTGTATTATTTTCAAAGGTGTATCTATTTTTATAAATTTTTATATAAAATTAAAGTGATTATTGAATATTTTATTATACGTTTTTTGTTTAACCATAGTACATCTTGAAGGTTTCTTTGCATTTTTAGTTGAGTTCTTCACTTTAAATATCCTTTAAGTTTTATGCACAATAAATGTAAAGTAAAATGTTTTTCCTTTTTATGCTGGTGTGAAAAAATGATGCATGACTCAAAAACCTGACCCAAAAGCTTTATGGCTCTTTTTCTTATGGCACCCCTAATTCAGACTCACAACAGTCCTAAATTTCTGATGTACACAATTGAGATTTAGAATCAGCAGGTGAGCAGGTGAGCTCAATCAGTATACATAGCTGAGATACTGTAAAGAGAGGAACATGACATGAAACATAAACCATACAGGGGCATATAATGTACAGTATATGCAGATTTTTTTCCCCTTTCAAAATAAAACAGCACTTTGTTTCTTTAAATTGTCTATTTATTACAACATTTAATCAACTATTTAATCAACAATACAAGATAAAAATGTGTTGATTTGCATACCAATTTAGGTGCTGGTGATTTTGTAGTAAGAGTAGAGTACCTGCTAGTGGGAAGAAAAAAAAAACTTGGTTTGGAGCCCAGCACAATTAAAATGATCCTGTAATTAGATTTAACATCAGCTCCTAAGCACAAGTTCTGACACACTGAATATAATCTTGCATGAACAAGGCTTGAATATATAATACAACAAAGTTGCAATGTACTGTAACTATAAACATTATTTTTAGAGTACAATGGGAAAGAGAAATATTGGTGCAGTTTACACAGGGTAAGGCCACTTGCAAGCTTTTTTGACCTGTGCCTGTACCTTTGCAATGTCAAGAGACAGTAAAACACAATTGTAGCATTTTAACTCACTCCCCTTCTGTTTTTCCCATCTCACTGCCACAAACAAACACACACACGGGCACGCACACATGGGCGCGCGTGCGCGCACACACACACACACACACACACACACACACACACACACACACACACACACACACACACACACACACACACACACACACACACACACACACACACACAGCTCAATGCCAAGTGTGCCAAACCAGTCATAATCCCTCCTGCTCATCCCTAAACAGTGTACTCCCCACTTTACCATGACTTTTACATAAGCAATTAACTGAAGCAGTATTACATGTATAAATATATAAAATATTAATAATTGTATTTTTTATATTTATAATGGATCATCAATTTCATTTAATCCACCAAGTGGTGGAGTTAATTTTATGAATGACCCGTGTACATACATATATATATATATATATATATATATATATATATATATATATATATATATATATATATATATGGGTTTGACCTCATTTTGGCTTCTGGAAACATGGGCTACCTGCCCATGTACTTCCATGTTCAAAGTGTTAGGCAATAACCACTGGTTTGGGGGTTCAAGCACCAGCACAGCCACTGAAATGTATAATTTTATGAATTTAAAATTTGCCCCCAATACCACCACACATGCTTTTAAATGCTGGCAGTTAGCCATAATATAAAGAAGGCACCATGAGCTGGTAATTTATTAAAGGGTCTTCATTAATTGATCATGTTTGAAATCAAAGCTGTTTGTAGAATTAGTTCTACAGTAGTTACTAATCAATTTTAAATCGTTTGATATAGAAGTAAATGCAGGCACCTAATCCTAACTCGTAAATGGTTATTATTAATGTGATGTCTCACATTGTGTCAAATGCTAAGAGCCATTAATTTTAAAGATTCAAAGCTCCCAGGTGACAGTTCAACAAGAAAACTTTTGGAAATTGTAATCTTGTAATTAGCGTAATTCTGATGTGACGTTATTGCTCTATAAAATAAAACAAAAACAACCTAAGTCAGAACTGAAAAGAGTGGAAATGAGCAAACTAGACTAATGAAGTGGTTACACACATAGTCCAATATGTTGGTTCAGCAGATAGCAGCATGTATAATGACAAAGAAGGATTCAAAGAACATGACAGCTCAAGCGTTAGTCCATGTGAAGTCTTTACTACATTATCCTGCTGTGTCTGCATTGGATTCCTCTGGGTCCTCTGATTTCTTCCAACCTCTAAAAAAATGCTTATGGGTGACTTGGGTATTGTAAATTGTCTTAAGGTTTGAATGAGTATATGCAAGCTGCTCTGCAAAAGACTGGCAAATCGTTTAGGTTGTATTCCTCCCTTACACCCAGTATTCTTGGGATGAACTTCACATTCTTTAAAATAAAAAAAGTGGTTAAAAAAAGAATGAATGGACCAGCATAATATAGGACATAAACATTCAATAGCAGACATTTTTTAAAGTCTGCTTTTATTATCTCCATATTGCATGCCACTCCAGGTGTGAGCTCAGTAATGATCTCAGGCACATCTCTTTCCCTGTGATTCGGAGCAGATCCCTGGTGACATTTATCCCTGTTTAGTATGCGATGATGAGCCCTCAGATAATCGCACTTCATCCGCTCAGCCACAACATTCATTAGAAATGACCTTTGGAAGCAGCAATTAGCCAGGAAAGCTTCACTGTGGCAAAACAAGAGCCAAATTAACAGCATTTAATAGGATATCAGCCCAGGAGTGTATTAGTGGCACTGAACAGTATTAGCTGGATTAAATATAACATGGCAGCATCGTTCATTAAAGAGGTAATGATGCGCCAACACTGATGAAACCGAGCAGCTTACAGCATACAATTCTATTATAAACCTGTTGAAGAACTTAATGAAATATAAATACTGGCTGCATAATAAATTTGGCATTGCAATGAAAAATTAAACTCATAAGAATAAAACATCCTATTAATCCTGATCAGAAATGATAAACTCATGTATGCACAGTGTGACATTGATCCAGTCTTGTTTAAACAAGGCAGAATATATAGAAAACGTTGTCTGGACAATTTAACAAACTACAAAATTCACTGATGTGGGTGAGTACATTTTAGCCAATGTAACTTAGAAATCTAAGCTGTTAAAGCAAATTATAGTGCAATACCAGAGAGCATGATGCAGTAGTCAAAGTAAAAGTAAAATCACGATAAGAGAGAGAGAGAGAGAGAGAGAGAGAGAGAGAGAGAGAGAGAGAGAGAGAGAGAGAGAATTAGACAAATTTTTGGCATGAAGTACGACCAGTCCCCATCATATCATTTTTGTTGCTGCATGCTAATAAAAAAGATGCCGGAAGATAAAAGTTAAACTGGGGATGCTCATAATTACTATTTATCCTGTAGGCCTTAATTTAAAGCTGTCTTTTTAACTCCTAAATTAAAGTCACATTACAGTATAAACAGACCTGATCATGTTTAGCTTGAGGAATTTTAAAGCATCTGTTTGCAGCCCCAGAGATTATGTTGCACATATAGTACAGTAAATAATTTTGAAACTGTATGTTTTCAGGGGAGAGTTATTATATTATATTGTTTTATATATATATATATATATATATATATATA
>JAAGKR010008165.1:0-32703 GCA_011419295.1 Clarias macrocephalus
CTGTACAAGCCTCTGGAGACAGTGTTATGATCTGGGGTTTGGTTCAGTCGCTCAGGTCGAGACTCAGCAACGTTATGTGGCAATAAAATGAAGTCAGCCGATGACCTGAATGTACTGAATCACCAGCACATCACATCTATGGAGTTTCTCTTCCCTGATGGCACGGACATATTCCAGGACCATGTTCCATGTACACGAATGTGGACACCACATTGTGCCATGTTAGAGGGTAAAAGTGCGGGCTTTTATTATAGACAAATAGAAGGCACACCTGAAAGCTGATTGGAGGTGAAGGTGAGCTGATTAGACAAGTGAAATCAGGTGTGTTGTGTCTGGCTGGAACACATGACCGCAGCTACACCAGCATGTTGTGGGTTCTACTCTGACCTACCAAGTTTTAAAGTTAGTACGAAACGAAATAGAAGATATGTATGTAACACAAATTCATAATGTTTCTTTATTAGTCAAACAAGTGGCCTGCTTTCACCCAGAGCTTCGTCTTCAGCAGACATACACAATATTCGGTGAGATTTTCATCGAAGACTTCGCTTTTTTCTTTCACAGCTATTAAAGCAGCTGGATTTAAAAACAACAACAATAGAACAACAACAGAAAAAGCCCAAGCGTTTCACCTTACCTTGATCCATACTCTCAGTTTGAAAAGCTCAGCCTGTTTCGTTCCTGTTTGTGTACGAGGGTATATGTGTGTGTGTATGTGTGTCAGAGACTGCTGGGGTCACAAGAGGGTTATTTATGGCATAGCTAATTTTACCATAGCTCACCACCTTTAAATATCTTTATTTATGGCAACTCATGCCAAGTGGAAGACTAATGGAAATACCTCAGACTCACAATTTACATCTGTTATACTAGTGTAGAAGTAGTGCTGAGGGTCTCTGGTTTATTACAAGCTTTTTTTTAAGTTTTTCTCTATCTCTCTGACCCACACACACAAACATACACACACACACACACACACACACACACACACACACACACATATATATATATATTGTCAGTGTTCTGATGAAACATCGTAACTCAATTTTTCAACTTTTTCAGGAGAGCGAAAAAAAATGCACTTGAAATGTAAATGAAAGAAAAGAAATTGTACAAATGTATCCAAGACAAATACAGCATATATATATATAGCACAGAGTAAGTTACATGTTGCACTAAAAATAATTAATATATATGAAAAAAAAAGATTTTGGCGAAAAATTTAGTTACGAGGTTTCATCAGAACGCGGATGATATATATATAGGAACGTTCTTGGAAACAAACTGGAAATAACATTCTGAAATCTTCAAACGAAACTAAATTGCAAGCTGAGATGCGTCGTAATGAATTAAGCTACTGAAAACAAAGATTATAAGGCACAGTAAAAAAAAAAATTAATTACAATAATATGAAGGAGTCATTTATTCAATAACACTTTATTTATTTATTACTTTTTTACAAATAAACATTTTTAGAGCATTGTAAATAAAGGTAAGTAAATTCTGCAGCACATCTCTTAAATTATACACATGCAGAAATAAATGCTATACAAGATGCTATAATATATATTTTTTAATTCTACATATAGAAAAATATTAAAAATAGTTGCTGGTTTAAATGCTGTAAAACATCTGTTCCTTCGACCTACTGTATAAAGGCTGTGTCTAAAAAAAATGATCAAATTAGTCAGTAATATCATTTTGTGTTTGTTTCGTTATGGTACACTACGCACTTCAGTGAACACCTTCTCCAGCATTTTTAAATACGACACCAGAATATGAAGTATGAATTTATTTAACGGTTGCTGTTGGTGTGTGAAAGAGTTTCACTGACTCGTTTCTTGTGTGTGACCTCCAATAACCCCGCGCACACACTCCTCTGGAATGATCAGTTACCTGATGTGTGCAGGATGATCTACAGTCCATGTAGGACGGGACCCGCTGTAAGGCGACTGGGATATAATATTGAATTAAGATAAATATTTAGTTTTATATAGAAATGTTATATAGATTTTTCGAGCGTGACAATATACTGTACATTTACTTTAGATATTTTGTAAATATATTTTGTTTGATATTTTGCCTATATTTATTTATTTATTTATTTATTTTGGTACATATCGAAGAGAAAATATGAACTTATTTATTCTGCTGGTTTCCAATTATTGTATGAAATGTTTATTAATGTAATATGATAATTGCTGTTGGATCTGTTGAGATTTTTTGTTCCAAAATACAAGTGAAAGTGGGACTTTTGGTTCGACGTTTGAACTCCCTGTATTTCTCTTATATAATCCCCTGCTACACTTTTGCTGAGTGATTGTGTGTACAGTTCCCACAGACGTGCACTGGGCCCTGAGGCTCCTCGGCTGGGATCATCATTCCTGGCCTTCTTTAAAACGTTTGCACTGTTCAGATATTTCACCGCGGCTCAGAGTCTCATCACCGTACTTTGCTCGAAGTCTTCTGTAAAACGCTTTTACGCCAGAAATGCAACCGAGCCCCGTTTTGACCTGAACGCCCCTCATAAATGAATCGACAAAATCTGAATGTTTATTTGGAAAGATCTAGTGGTTTTTGGTTCCTAGTCAACAATTAAAAACATGGTAAATTTCCGAACAAATGCAACATCAACATTGTCTTTCAGACTTCTGCAGAATATGAGCTGTGTGTTTTGAACGCTGTGCTGCTGTAGCCTTTTCTCCTGCAGATGGCAGACGACGTGCGCTGCAGCTGCGTACCAGCAGGGGTCATAAACCTCCCACCTGTAGCATGGAAGGAACCCGAGGTACCACCTACACATGATCCGTATCGGCTCGTAAACTCTGCGCAGAAACGGGTGGGGGCTGATGATTAATCACACTCGCGTTGGTTTATCTTACATTTGGGTACAAAAAGTACATGCCTGCTTTACTATAAACAAATATAAGACATATGTGTACCGTGGCTATTGTTATGTGGGCTGGTCTGAAGTATCTGAGCTCCGTGGACGTTTCCATGAGCCGGGGTTTCACGGAAGCCGCTTGGAGACAAGGAGCCTCGGCCAGACGAGGAGGACGAGCGGCTACCCGAGGTCGAGCCAATGGATTCTGGTCGTGGTAACGGGATGTCGCACTGATGTCTGGGTGCTGTGATATTTACCGATTTTAATCCTGGGCTCTCTGTAATAAAAAGAAGTAAGTTAAAAAAAAAAGTAATTATTTGAAAAATTGAATTGCAAAAATGATGTAAATTACCAGCAGCAAAATGTTCTTAAAAATTTGGGGAAATGTATTGATCATTGTGGAAAGTCATATGTTTGTCTATCAAAAAAAAAAAAAAACACACCCTTTCCATTTTTCCTTCATTAAAGTCGCTTTTTCTTGCTTTTCGTTTTATTAAAAAATGTTCACTCTTCAGATCGACGTTTTAATTTGCTGTTAACGATGTTCCTGAGGAAAAAGGTAGTAAGACAATGTTCGCTCTGTCCAGGAGGCACTGTTTTTATTTTATTTCGTGAGGCAGCACTAAAGGCACATTTATTTATGGTAGAATTGTTCGGACAGATCTCCTGAAACGTTTTCTTTCATTAGGTTTTATTCGTTTTTAAGTAAAGCTTAAGTGCGGGTCCTAAAGCTAAATAGTAACTGTTAACTCTTCTGTTAAGTCTGGATGTTGAATCTCGCCACACTGTGGCGCTAAAGTTGCTAACTGTAGTAAGTGTTTGCTTTTAGTAACAATAGAGCTAATTGTGTTCATTTGACATGATATGCTCAATTTCACCTGTTTAATAATAATAAAAACGTAAAATGAGCTCATGATGGGCCATTTTAGCGGCTAACTGCTAATGGCTAACCTAGCTTTCTTCAGTGTTCTTAGTTTCATATCTCTAAACATACAAGGTGACAGAAATGGCTCACTTGAAAAATCTGTGACGTGCCGTGTCTGAGGCTTCGAAGACTCATATTAACTTGTTTGAAAAGAGTAAAATTAGTTTGTAAACTACTGTTTATTACATTTGTATGAAAAAATCATTACAGAATTGCTACGTACAAGAAAGCACCCAAATGACCAAGACACGATTAGCTAAAGGTCAAATAGCTTTCTTCTAAACGCGTTGTTTTCATATTTCCAAATGTGAAAAGTGACCCCACATTGACCCCACACCAAACTAAGTAACCTTCATTTAAAAAAAACAGCATCTTATGTTTATTTGATGATAAACCTGGACTTATGGAGCGATACCTCCTTCTTGCACGAAGCACATGTTGGGTGTGTCATGGACTTCTCCTTCTCCAGGTTGAATTTTCATGAATGGTTTCCCGCCCATTCCCATGAACACCTGCTCCTGTCTCCGCAGCTCTGCAAAGCAAAATGGCAAATGAAATTTCAGTTCACAAACTTCTAACCAACATTAACAAGCTGAGATTTAATACAGGAACTCTCTCTTGCACTTTCTCTATCTGTATCTCACCTCTGTTCTTCAGGGCCTGTTCCCACAGAATGCGCTCCAGGTCTGCAGTCCAGGCCTCTTTTATGTCTTGTTTTTCTGCCTGAAGCGTATATGTGTCCTGGGCTCTTCTTCTCCTGAACCAGATCTCAAAGCACAAGCCGCTCTGTCCAGAGTTCCGGGTTAGTCCAATGTCACACGTCTGTATTTCAGGTGAATGGAAAATAGATGGAACAAAATTACATGCAATAATTTAAGTTAAAGCAATTATATATAAAAAAAATCTGTTATCCACTAAACAATGATGGGTGATATCATTTCTATCATGGTGATGGAAACTTAAAAGTTTAGTAATTAATCTATTTGAGCAATGAACTACACCTTGAAAGACTGTTTGTAGACATACACGTCGTCCCCACGTGGCGTCTTCTTCGTCTTGGTGAACAGAATAAGGTCCTGGAATAAAAACACTCGCCGCAAAGAGCGCTTCTTGCGAAACGTCACATGGAGCTCATCTTGACGAATTAACTGGCCTTGTTCCTGAAAGTTCACCTGAAGACAAACATAAGTAGTAAACATATGGTCCAAGTCTGTGAAACATCCCAGAAATCGCCATCTCTCCCTCCATCGTCACCAGCCTCTTTTCCACTTATCATACTCACATCACAGTCCTGGATGGCGTCCATGGTGAGCAGGTCATTTCCATGGCGTAGTTGGAATCGCACCACCTCAGCAGCACTCTGCATCTCCAGGCGCTCTGCGTCGTGTGACGTTCCACATTCCTCCAGCATCTCCTGAAGGAGCAGGCTGTACTTACTGATTCTCTGTACTGGCTTCAGCAGGTAGGAGGACAGATCCATGGTGTCTCCTAGCTCTTGCTGCTTAGACTGTATGATTGAAAAGACCAAATCTTATCCAATATGCTAGTCACTTTTTTACTGGAGTTTAAAGCAGTTAATTAAGTTAGAGATCACTCTTTTTTTCTTTTTTTCTTTTTCCAAAATTTGTCCTTAATTTATTAACTGCACCACTTGGGAGCCAAGTTAGATCTCATTATGTCTTTCATCTTGTGGTTCACCATATAGACCAGAAATTACTAGAAGTTCAAAGTCACACCCTCCAGTAAACCTGCCTAACTCTTTTGGAGAACCCAGAGTTCTCAGGTCTGTCTGAAGACCTACTGTAAATTAGCCTGTTTGGGAAAATACCAATTTGAAAAAGCTAGCATACATCATACTTTCTTAGATAGTTTTATTTCTCTTAGCTGGTATTTTATTTACAGGTGTTGGAAGGTACATGAAATGTCACAAGAAAGGACTTCAAACAATCAGGTGTTTCATTTAACATTGTCACATTTAACATCACATCACATTTAGTTTTCTTTGTTAGTCACTTCATACCTTGAAGAACTTGTGCTGTCTGACCAGAGCATCTGACTGAGGTTTGTTCTTGCTGTAGAGTGCATATAGGCCGAAATCCTCTTTCTTTCCCCCAAAGAAAAGTTCATTGAAATGACCAAGAACAACAAAGACGTTGTTATTTCTCACTATGACCATTGTTAAAAAGGAATCATTTTATGAAAAGACGTTTCAGCACACAGACTGAGGAACTCACGTGTCGTAGGAAGCAACGGCCCACCCGAAGTGGTTCTGCGCGGCAAGCCTCAAGCTCCTGCAGGAAGTAATTGCAGTGGAAGTCATAGAGCTTCTCCAAGTTCCCGAAGATCCTTCCACGCTGGCCTCTCAGGTCTGGAGGCACATCTGGCCGAGCCAGCAGGGGCAAGTAATGAGTCAGGATGTAACCCAGAGATCTTACGTACTCCAGCTCTGTCATCAACATCTCCTCCAAGATACACTGCAGCTTCCTGTGGGAGAAACTGGGAGTTGAGAAGATATGCTCTTGCAAATAAGGTTGAAATGTGATCAAAAGTGAGAGAGCATAACTTGTGTTATCCATCCATAAGATATGGATCTATATATTTGTCAATGTGCCGATTTTAGAACCGAGACAGAGCAAAAGAAGTTGGAAATAGGATGGACAAGTTTTATGAATTCTTTGATTTGTAAGTGAATTGTTGTAAACCGTTTATGAAGAAATTCATCTTAAACTTGATGTCACTTCACATTAAATGTAACTTAATAAACCATTATAACAATATCATTGTTACATCTTACATAGTTTTGTTTTCCATGCCAGGACTTGACACTGTTTTTGCTGCCTCGTTCCCCCATCTACCAGTTTCTTCAGCATTAGAGGTATTTTCAGGGTGCGTTGCTTCACAGGGCAAAGTTTCCAAATGGAAGCCTCCAGAAAGTGGTATTGAGTTTTGGCACACCGAAGTCTGAATTCCAGTGCAGTTTGGGTCTGACATTTGGGAATTGGAACAAATTTGTGGTGAGGTTGTAGATTCAGTCAATGTAGATGGTAGTATCTGAATCTTAGAGGATTTGGATGCTGACAAAGAGTCCTCCTTTGTGTATTTGGTTGAGTTTTGTTGCCACTGGAACCACTGGCAACCAGCTGTCTCTGAACCTTTAATTGTTGTCTGCATTTGATCATGGGCCGGTTTTCTGGCAGACTTCTGGTCAGGATCTGCAACTGGAGTAGTTTTGGTGCCTTTCCGTCCTTTACGGGATTGCCTGAAGCTTATGTTGAAGCAGGTCACCGTGCCGTGGATGCTGTCTCGGTTCTGCCGAGCTTTGACTTCTGGGCATTCAGGGGGGTCCTGATGTGGTTCAGGTTGTGGAAGCTTTGGTTCTCTGTCAGTGCTCTCCTGTCCTTCATTGGTATGCCATTCATACTGTAAAGATCCAAGTACTGAAGAATGATGTTCTTGCTCCAACTCCTGCAAGGTGTCCTCCAGCTGTTGACTGACCTCCTGACACCGTAGCCATGTCATGTTCCATACCTTCGTCCCCCAGGAGTTCTGCAGGGAACAGGCCTGGGTCTTTGCCTCCTGGAAGAGGTCAGGGGAAAACTGACTAAGCCTTTCATGGGCTTCCTGAAGAGCAGCCCATTTCTCTTGATGATTCATACACCGCAGTCTGTCTGGTTCCAATTGCTGAGAGCAGTCTATAGCCACCTCGGTTGCCTGTCAACGTAAGAAGGGAATAGAACAACCGCTGTGAGCCAAAGAAGTGTATGGATATTCATTAAATTGTCCCATAAGGAAATATTATGATTCTTGTCTGTTTCCTGTCAGTCTTGGTTTGCTTTGATTTGACCCCCTAATCTTGCGCCTTTCTCTGTCTGTGTTAAGTCTGTTGACTTCAAAAATCTAAACGTCCCACCAACATTTGCAAAAATATATCTTCGTGCTGACTAGGTAGGTTGGCCTTAAAGCAGTCCAAAGTCCAAAGGAAAGAAATGGTTTGGTTACAAAGAAAGGAAACTTACCTTTTCACAGAACTGGCACAAATTTAGCAGAGTGTTCAGCTCATCACAGTATTGCTCTGCTTGAGACAGGAATTCAGACAAGTTGGATTTGAATGTGGATATCATAATGTGAAACACTTCCGTCTCTGGATAATTTGGTCCCTGGATGCTTTCTGCTTCGTTGAGTAACATCATTGCCTGAAGCTTATGTTCCTGTCAAACACACGCAACCCAAATTCATTACCACAGTAAGGAGAAAAATATTATGATTTCACATTTAGTTCTTATATATTAAATGAATCTTGATGGAAAAACAGGAATTAATAATTACATTAGCTTCGGCGAGTACTGTGGTTAAGCACTGGAGAATCTCTTCAAAGTTCCTGCTTGGTTCCTCTGCAGATTCAGCCTCGAGTATTCGTCTCTCGCCCTCCACATCAAACCACTCCTTTATCTGGAGAAAGCCAACACAGCTTCTAAACTTGGGACGACTCCTTTATCCCAGGACAAGTTTATCTCGCACACCTCTCTTAGTTTTTGTATTTCTTAAAATGTTATTTAAAAATCATGGTAGTATTTCTGAATTTACACCGTAGGTCATACACAGTTAAAGCTTGTACTGGTGTTTGGAGGTACTTTATAGCAAAATCCCACATATAAAACCTTTTTATTTTTTGATGTACAGTGGCACCAATACAAAATAAAAATTCTTGAATTTCTCAAATTATAGTCTGCAAGATTGATGATCATGAATGCATACCTCCATAAACCTCGATTCCATCTTCCTTAAATGTAGCAAAAAGCTAAGGTGATGAAATGATACATTGGACCTTCTCACCAGCACGTGGACATGTTCCTCTACCTCATTGTAAAGGAAATCCACAGTATCCATGACCTTACTGGAAGAGCAAATCAGAGATGGTTCACTACTAAATAATACTAAATATAATTTTCAGTATCTGCATACAGTATTATTTACTAGGAAAACTTTAAGAGACTTTCAGAGACCATGTAATTATGTTCAGATGTATTAGAATCATTTTTGACATGCCACTGTTGGGTTAACAGATCAGCATGGGTTCTTTAGATAAGGTTTTATAGATTAACAGTTTAGCATTACCAGCTTGTGTCGTAGTGTGCTGCTCTTACATCACTCTCCCATCTCAACCTGGACAACAAGGCTCCGCCTTCTCTTTGCAAGGTAACCAATTGGGTGTTTTCAAGCACAGTCTTCATTAGAATCCTTTGGTTATTCATGCACTGTTGTATATCCTTAAAGAAAGATTTAAAAACTGAAGAAGTCACAAAAAAAAAGCATTCCCTACAGCAGGAGTGCTAACTTAGGAAAAGGTTACCTATTAGATGAATGTTTATAAAACATATGCAGTACAACCTCAGCATGCAATTTTATTCAGTTCTAGAGGCGAGTTTTTAAGGCGAAAGTTTGTATTGTGAAACGCATTTTCCCATAGGGAATAATGTAAATACAGATAATTTGTTCCTGCCTCCCAAAAATATTACAATATGACAAATTTCCAACACTATAATTATATTTTTGCATACGTAAAACAATCAAAACATTTAGACAAGACATGTAAATTAAGTAAAGTTTTAAGTAAACTAAGTTTGCAACTTAGCTGTGTTCTGTTTGTTTGTTTTTTGTTTGTATGCTTGTAAAATGTAAATTCTTAAGGCAAAAATTCCTGAGGAACATCATTCGGATGCCAAGGTTCCGCTGTATATGTTTTATTGCATTTTTATATCATGCCCATGTCATGCCCATAGATATACACAACATACCTTTATACTGCCACAATTTTTTTTTAAAGTTAAATTGTTGCAGAATCATTTGCTATATGTCATTTTACTTGTTCCACTCCATTCAGTAACAACAACTACAAATCGATAAAAAAGTATGTTGTGTTATTTTCTTAATTTCTCAAAATCCATATTGAGCCACTGATGCGTGATTTTCCCTGTACCTGAGCAGTGTCTATTTTGTGAACCCCTTCTAACTTCCTCAGGGCTTCTAGAAGCAAATTTGTTGCCTCCTTCAGGGCAAACACAAACGGATACAGTTCCTGTAAATCAAACAACAAATTTATAATTTGCACAAATTAATATTCACAAGTGGTTATGAGACGATCTTATCTTGTGACTTATAATGCTCTTGATAAAACTAACTTGATGAAGGTGCAGCCAGTTTCTGTGACTATAAAGAAAAGTGCCTTCCAGGGCCGGGCTCAGCTGGTTGTAATCTACATATCTGTGAAGGCCTTTGAGAGATGTCACAACCTCCTACATAAAAAAAAAAGAAGAAAAAATGAGGAAAATGTATAATTTATGGTGTCATACCATTATTATCCCTACATATAATATTGGATAATGCTTTAATATATGACAAATATTTTATTATTAGTGTGACTGATGAATGCAAAAGCCCCAAACCATGTCTCCGGGGTATTTCTTGGGGCTGTAATTTTTCTCCTTACTGATCAGCAGGAGCAGACTGTGGATTGCTTTTGGATCTTGCTCCTAAATAATTTAAAGAAAAGCACCAAGTGTGGAAATCATTGTGAACAAAAGAAATTGAGATTATTCTCAGAAACTATGTTTTCTAATGTAAGTTATTCTGGGAGCTGAATTACAAAATGTGGGAAATACTTGGGGATGGTGTTTGGGACCAGTTTATTACCGTTTACAAAACCTAGTAAGCAACAGAAACTATTCAAAATGTAAAAAAGAAAAAAAAAAAGTATACAAGAAAACCTGTATAATAAATTTATGAACTTGGGTATTATATTTAAAGTTTAATGCATGAACACCTGGTTCTCATATTCAGATGTTCTCTTAAATGAAGGATCCATAAAAAATGGATTTACAAAGTGTATGTTAGGTTTTTGCATAATACATTAATACATTATACTTACAGGAATAAAACAGCAGGGAAAAAAAAGCACTCACCTGCACTATATGCAGAGCTTCAAAGAATTCTGGATGTGGCGGTATCTTCCGACTGTCATACACGACGGTCATTCCGAACTCTCGCTCTTCATTTCTGTGTAGAACAAAGTATTGGATAGATAATCTTTATTAAATGTTAAACTTATAAACAGTACTTTGCAGTCCAAACATGGAAGTGAAATAATTTGAGGCTATGGTTGCTTTAAGTACAACGGTACAACTATAGTAGTATCAAAATAACTCCAAGATTATGTCTTTGCTAGCATGATGTGCCATAGTAAAATCTTGGCAATGCCATGTTCATCATGAAGCAGCAGAGTAAAGCCATGGATGCCTTGACGTACCATAACAAAACCTTCATAATGTCATATTAGTATGAAGTTCTATAATCCAATGATACAGTATCATGGATATTATGAAGAGTAACCACTGTAGTACCATTGTTATCATAAAGTCCAAAAACAAAATCATGGTAATTATCCTAGTTAGCATGAGGGTCCATACTTAAACCATGAATAGCAAAACCTTTAGCTATTCCTAGCATGGAATGGAATCATATACCATGATAGAGTCATGCCAGTAGCATAATAACTATGTACTGCTAGAGAAAACTTATATTCAAGCCAGGTTTACTGAAAAATCTCTAGTCAAATGTACATTATGTATTAGTCAATATACCAAACATAGTGATTGTTTGAGCTAAGTCTGCGAGAAACATTCCATACCCAATGATGGTGTAGAAATAAAGCAGAAGATTAGAGAGCACCACGCTGGACAGCAGAGGAGACCCCCAGTGCTGGTGATCACCATAAACCTCCACTACTACTCTATTTGAGCGGTCTCTGCCACCTGAGAAGAAGACATAGAGTTTTAAGTTATGGAAGTTATGGACATCTGATACTACAGCTCCGGGAAAAAGTCAAAAATTACTTGTCAAACATTACCTTTTAAACCAAGTGAGCACGCTTGGAAAAGTTTTTTCGTGATCTAGCCTTTCGCTTAAAATCATTTTTATTCCATTTGCTTGATTTTCCAATCTTACCTGTAAGGCAACAAAGTCCCGCTTGCAGGAGGCAGGTCACTGATTTTGATGGAGCTGGGAATGGTGATTTCTTTCCAGGCCTTTTTATATCATTATGGTGTAATGAGGGTACACCTTTATTTGTGCGAGATACTTTAGCAAGAAGGGATAGATTTTTATGGTCCGGAGCTGCTTCTAGAGAAAATATATACAAGAAATAACCATCTATGCAAGCTATGAAATAAATACCTACGCAAACAACAGGAAAACCTTTCCACTTTTTTATCCATCTAGTAACCTCTATAGTCCAACTAGGGACCCACTAACTCACTCATCTTCTATACCGCTTAATTCGGCATTCAGGATCCCCGGGGGAGGGGGGGGGGGGGGCTGGAACCTACCCCAGGAGACCTAGGGCACAAAGTGGGGTACACCCTGGACAGGGTGCCAATCCACCACAGGGCACACATACTGTACATACACACACTCATTCACACACTACGGGCAATTTTGGGAACGGCAATTAGACTAATCTGCATTGCTTTGACTGTGGGAGGAAGCCTGAGTGCCCAGAGAAATACGGGGAGAACATGAAAACTCCATGCACACAGAGGACCCTGGAGGTGTAAGGCGACAATGCTAACCACTACAAAAACCATGCCGCCTCCAACTAGGGACCATATAGGCCAATAGTGACCATTTTATTTATTCCTATTTTTATGCCCTTGGTAGGACCTCCGGGCAATTTGGGATTGGGTTCTCTGGGATTGAAATTTCACCAATTAGTCTAATCTGTATGGCTCTGGACTGTGGAACCACTAAGCCAAACATATTTAAACATGATTTAAATAATATAAAATAAGAAGAGGGAACAACACTTAACATTCTTGAATTGTTCTTACCTTGCATTGGTGGCTTTCGTCTGTTTAACTTTGGTGAAACAAGTCCAAAAGTAGTCGTCTTTTTCCCATGAGCTACATGTAACCTTGGGACCATTTCTGATTTGCTGTCTGTTTGTCCCTCACCGGGGTATCCTTGGACAACAACATGACTCTTCTTTGATTCATTTTCAACCCTAATTCCTTCATTCAGTTCTGTCATGTCTCCAAAGGTGCCCTGAAAATTATCAGGAACTTTTCTAGTATTTTCACTGGATGTATTATTTATACTTTCAATGTGTGAAAACGGTTTCCAAACTGGTTTGTGGAGATGGTCTGTGTTCACTGTTCTCTCAAAGAGAATTTGTTCTTGTGGCCTACTTTCAGTTCTAACAGAACATCGTTCATCCCTGCAGTATTCCTTGTAACGGCATTCTTGGGTCCCCTGGTTGGTCCCTTGTCCACGCTTCCTCCGCAGGCAAGGAGAGCAAGGCGGCTCTGCAAACCTTACCGTACGTCCACAGGTGGGACGTTCATGACCTGAATTATCATGGCTACCAGGAGATGTAACCCTGTGCGGGCTTAGCAAACAAGTTTTAGGTTGAGTAGGTGTCTGAGCGTCTCCTAAATCAGACTTTTCTTTGATAAGGTCCATGTCATTTATATCCTCATCAACAACAGAGCCTTTGCTGCGAGTGTCATAGGTATTAGGAGACACCCAGCCAAGTGGCCTCATCCCAGGCATGGCTTGATCCATCTCACTTTGTCTGGAGCTGTCTACCAAGCACAATGACACTGCGATACCATCCTTAGCAGGACAGATCCTGGTAGCAATGGAATAACCCTGCCAGGAAGGTCCGTTCAATGGATCCTGTTGATTGGAAGTGCCAGAAGAATCCATGTACTGTGGCTGGTCCTCAAATCCTGGGTAGGCCACTTGATCCCAAGGCACCTTCACCATGCACTGCTCAGTTGCCAGCACACAGTGACTGAGGGGCCTCCCATGCCTACCTATGTTGAGCTCTTTTAGCCAGTCCTGGGTGAAGATACGACTAAATGAGTTCTCTGGGATTGGAATTTCTTCCACATTATGCTGCTCGTCTTCCGACAGGCTCCGAACCACGATACGGGCCGCTTGCTTCTCAATCGGCACCACCTGTAGATAAAAATCTTCAATCGAGAGCAGTAGCGGGTTGATGGGAGCAAGATGGATGATAACGTGATCGAACAGGCACAGCGGCCAGCCTGAACAATGGACCTCCAAGTCTAGATAAGGCACCTGGCCAAAAGAAATGGAACTCTTTAGGACAGAATATATCATGATGCTTTAGTTCATGCTACATGTTAGAGATCCCTGAAACTTATAGGAATAGTTAGTTTAGTTTTAACTCTATTTAAAAGAAAAACTCAGGCTAGATAAGACAATAGTTTTGGCTGATATTTGAGAAGCTATTCATGTGACTGTAGCAAGGAAAGAACTTTGAAGAAGCTAATCTCTTAACTATAACAGAATGCTTGTGAATAATTATGACACAAGAAGCAAGTTGGTTGAAATTTGGATGAAAAAACATTTTGTCAATCATTCAAGCAGTGAACAAGAATACCTCTTCTTGGAGGTGTGGGTAAGACAAGTCAAGTCAAGGGACATCATGTTGATAAGGCAGTACCATTCTACAAAGAATATAATTTTAACTAAAGATATTGTATAGATGGAAAAATACATTTCAAAACTTCCAGCATCCAGTGGCTGGGTTTGGGACACTGGCTTGAAATGGAAGCCCGGGCCTTCTGTATGGAAGGTAAGAAGCCTACTACTGAGCTACCAATGCTCTAAGGAAATAAATCTTTACACTAAGAGTGTAAAGGGATCCTCTTGATGTCAGAGGTATGCTCTTGCTCTTGCAGGTCTACATGACTCGTTGGTGCATGTTTAAAGTCAGATCATATTAAGCTTATTTTAGGAAGGCATGTTCAGACAGAAAGCCCAAAATGTAGAAGCGTGGAATCGGCATGTGAAAACGAAATATCACAACATGCTACATTTGTTCATTTAGAATGTGTTTTATGTAAACATATGAAAGAGTGTTGCACCAAAAGCAATTAGAGGAATAAGTGAGCATAATGTTTTTATTAACTGACATGGTGTACGTGGTTCAGGTAGAGTAACACTTCCTCTAGACAAAGGTTCTCCTCAACATAACTAGCCATGGATTTGTACCTGTAATGTTTCAAAATCCTCTTTGAAAATCCCCTTTGATGGTCTCTCACTGCCCTACAGAATGTTTACAGAGATGGCACCATTGATGAGCAGTGTGCACAGATGGATGGAGGAGTTTAAGAAGAAGAAAAAAAAAAAACAGCACTGAAGACAAACCCTGCAGTGGATTTTCAAAGAGAATTCCAGAGTTGGATTCAACAATGGCGCAAATGCATGGCTTGTGATGGAGACTATGATAACTCAGACTACAGTTTGAACCAGTTTCTTAAATCAGTATTTTCAGTATAGCCCTCCTAAATTTGTTAGCAAATTCAAGGAATACACTTTGGGACATGCTGTTGTAGAGAGGTGGAAGGAACATGATTTGAAGGAACATGATTTGAAGGAACATGATTTGCTCCATACTTCATGTATGTTAAGCTTCCTGTGTGTTTCATCAAGCATTTGGAATAATATTTCTATAATTTTTTTTTTCTCATTCAATTATTATCTTGTCCAGACACAAACAAAATAACTGCTAATTAAATCTACTGTAATTGGGCTGCACCTTTTAATTCAGTTCAATACTCACACAAGCTGCCTGGCGCACCCTCTGCAGGAGTCGCCTGGCTGGGATCAGGAAGTTAATTAGGCACTGAAGCGAATCGCCACCATAACGACCCTCGACGACATGTAATAGCTGGCTGAGGATGGTGGGAGCTGTGGCCTCAAATGGAGGGTAGAGGGCAGACAGGGAGCTCTGGATGGAGCAGTCCAGGGAGTCTGGGTTCTGGAGATAGAAACACCGTCTTTATGTTCTTTATGATGTGGTCATTTACTTAATATAAGTTGACACCGTGATAATGATGCTACTCCTGTTCATGATGCGAACACTAGACCTTTCTACACAGGTGTCATGTCTAAATATACACACGTCATCATGAACAAGAATAAAATAATAAATCACATTCTGTGAGTAGAAGAGTTAACGCACAAAGCCAGATGTAGGCACGGTTGACAAATGAGACGCCCGGAGTGTATGTCTGGTCTTCAGTTTCGCTTGTTCAGGAAAACGGATTATGCAAGGCTGTGATTACAAACGATTTAGAGGCCACAGGACAGGACCTTAGTAAACTATCCATCAACTCGCTCGGGCCGAACGTCGCTGAAATCGTCGGCTCGGATTCCCCTTTAAAGCGCCACAGCAAGAGCGATTACAGTTGTGTTCAAGTATTGGTGCAGGAGGAAATTAAACCCTTTGTCATTTGGACTGGTTTAAAGGTTACTGGTTACTGGTTTACTGATTTCCTTTTACTGGAAAATTGGAGGAAGCATGGCACATACAGAGCGTTTTGGAAACTGCAAAGCATCATTCAACAATTAAAGCATTTACAATAGATATATGGATGTTGGTTATTAGTGCTTTGACAATGTACTTGAGATTTGAGTTGAGATTTGGAAACGGACACGACCAACATTATATATTGGCACAAACCGTATAAAATGGCTGAAGTCCCTAAATCCCCCAAATTTAGCAATTTTATCTTCCTAGTGATTCTTATACTAAATCAGATGACAATCTCTCAACACATTAAACACGGTAGATATCGAACCCATAATTTGCGTCATATTACTTAAAACAGAGAATTGAGTCAGAGTGGCAAAAGTCGCTGTAAGCATCAGTGCCAGGATATTTTTGAAAAAATCTGCTTTTTCTGTCTGTTTTTTGGTTAATTCCCCTTCATTCAACAATTCATTATTTTTTGGAAAAGACATAGTGTCTGAATCATGAAAGTCCATTCCAATTCCACTTCAAGTGTGTTTTTTAACCTTAATATTTTTAATTGGTTTTGAGTAAAATGTTGTGCTAAAAAAAGCAATGTGCTTTAAAAAAATTTTTTTAAATTATTTTTTTAAACTAATTCTGGGGGAGAAATGTATATTTTGATAAATCTTATTTAAAAGTCTGGCTATTGGATGTGACAATACATAAAAGTAAAAAAAAAAAAAAACACAAGCATCTTGTTGCTATTAGAAAATTAGAAAATGATATAGTTTGTTATTATGGCAAACATCTTAATACAACAAAACATCTCATTAATATCGGAAAACCATCTTGTTACAAAATAAAAAATAAAATTGATGTAATAATTAGAACTTTTGTTGTTTTTCTGTCTGCATATAAAGAATTGAGCAATTATGTTGTTTTTATAACATTATAAATATTTTTAGTAATATAATAATCATCCACAAGTTTATCTTTTGAAGTGTGATGATGTTTTCTCATATATATATATATATATATATATATATATATATTTTTTTTTTTTCAAAATGAACTGGGATGTTTTCTTGTAGTAGTGAGATTTATAAATTTTTGATCATAATAATGAGCGTTTATGTGTGTCATACTAATATGCTCTACGTGTAATAATGAGATGATATTCATAAAGTAGTGAAATGCTGATAGGGAATTTCTCTTTCTGAAGTAGACTTTTATAATATTTAGATTAGAAAATATTTCATAATCTATCACATAGATTGCATATTTAAATACAATTCCAATGATTTCGGAAAATAATCGTCATCAGGCGCCTGTCTTGTGTCTAAGACGCGATATTCAATTCGGTAAATAAACGTCCTCGTGCTGCGTCCTGATTTAGCGCTAACTCCTTCCCGCAGCTGTCTCACTGTCTCTGCTACACCTGTCTCAGCTCGACCTACGGAGCACATAACGAAGCGCTCACACTCGGGTCCCTGTGACCTCTGACCCTCAGGTCCATCCATCAGCCAGGAGCATAAGATGAAAAAGAAGATCAGTGGACGTCAGTATCTCAGACAGCTAGACAGCAAAATGTTCAGACCGAGCTGAATCTGATACTTAAAATATTTTTCAAAACGCTGTATATTCTCAGAACGCCAGGGGTCTTTCTGTCGCGCCACACAGAAATAAAAAAGATGTTATCTCCCTTCCGGGAGTTCCTCATGACTCCAGATCTCCAGCTAAGACGAGATAGCTCTCATTTAGCTAAGTACGCGAGTTCCTAAACAGGGAAATGATTCTGTTTCCTGTGTTTATGTCACACACATCTTCACAGACTCTGTGATTTTGTCAGAGGAAATGTTCCATCGTCCATCACCGCCGGCGTTCCTAGACTTCCAGCTAACTCAAACAGAATGATAACACCGACCCGGCGTCCTGCGCAGTGTGTTTGGAAACGTTCCCGGTTCAAATCCTCAAACCAAAGATCAGAGATTTCATAATAAAAAAATAAAAAAATAAAAAAAATCAAACAAGAACATTGAAAGCATGATCAAGTCACGCATGACGGATTCATCTTAGATCGGTAACAGACACCTGGTTTGGCCTTATCGTTCCGATTGTTTTCAGTCAACAAGAAACATCTACTATACATTTCCCGAGTGTGAGCTGGGTAAATGATCCATTTTCTAATTTTCTTCTTCTTCTTTTCCCCCTACAATATGTAATTACTTATTTAATTACTCCGCTTCACAGAGTTCTGACTGCGCACTCCGTCATGTCTGTTTAATCTTCACATTAGCATACCGGGCTCCAGGTTCGCCTGTAAACAGTAATAACCGTGTAATTATACTAAACACAGTGGGCTGGGTTTTTTTTTTTCCAAACACACACACACACACACACACACACACACACACACACACACACACACACACACACACACACACACACACACACAGGTTAATCAGACCAGCAGGTAACAGCGAACATGTTGTTCCATGTTGTTCCACCTCTCGGCAGTGATTATCGTTGTCTGTCATTCAAGTGAATGTGTATCAAATCGTTTAGTTCTGACATGGAAAAAGGCAAAAAAAAAAAAAACATCATTACACAGTAAAAGGGCAGTGAAACACCTCCACTTTTACACCAAACCCTTCAAAACTCAAGCTCTTCCGCTGCTAATCCAGTACTGTAGCTAGCTGAGATGCTAACGGCTAATAAGGCGCTTTGTATTAGTCACCGCTGGGATTTCACAGTCTGCTCTGCTTTTATTGTTTCATTTTTATTGTTTTTTATTAAGCAGACAAGAGTGTGTTACTTATACATTGCTGGATTATATGGATTTGTTCACGCAAATTTTATCGGCATCTGTGCCTGTTGTTATTATTACTATTATTATTATTATTATTAGTAGTAGTAGCGGTAGTAGTAAAGGAGGTGTGGCCTAGCTGTGTCTGTCAGGTGTAGTGACGGCGGTGTGGCGTCTGTGCCTACAATCTACATGAATAAACAAAAGGTTTTGTCTGTACGTTGATCAGATCTCGCTCTTTCAATTAAATCTTTACGTTTCATGAATTGAAGGTCTCAGAAAATACATGTCTGTCCAGTCACAACATCACACAAAACTGTCTGGACAGAATTCAGTGAAACGCTTGCAGTACTTAGAGATCTGTCTGCAGTTTAAACTGCACCATACGTGAAAACACAATGTTGAGTAAAAGCGATGTTGTGTGTCAGATTTAATAATCTACTTTAAAATAAGCTACTAATGCCAATTTTATTTTATTTTCCATTTCCAAGAGAGACTGTGTTAACATCTTTCCAATTAAAAAAGCACAAAAATCTGTTATTTATCAGGGGGTGCCTAAACTAAAGACTGGACACCATGCCAAGCAAATAATTACGATGCACTATTTAGCAATTCAGTAATAATAGTTCCTTGACCTGGGTATGAATGTTACAAGACCATTCAGTCTCATTAATAAATTCAGGCAGTTAACCAGAAAGAACATTCGGTATTATACAGTGCAAATAATAACGAGCGTTAACAGAGCGTCGGCGTAAAAAAACCTTCCCATGTGGCTTATTGCTACGCAGAATAAACACTGTCCACACGACGGCCTTGTCCTTTAAGACATTTACCAGATGACCAAATACTGTAACACTCACACACACACACACACACACACACACACACACACACACACACACACACACACACACACACAATTCTGTTAGGTTTCAACCATGTAGTTATCTCTCAGAAAAGATGAATAACTCATAACATACTGTAATAATGGCATTAGCATATACGTTTATTTATTTGTCAACAGAATCTCCAGAAGGTTTTTACCATTTTGGCTGGAACGAGGTTTATCGAGTACGAGACGTCGGCTCTGTCTTCACTGGTCCTGCACATCGGAACGTGAACTCCATGATTTCCTTTATTCTGTTGAAAGCAAGCAGCAGCACATAGCTCGACTGTCTCTCTGTCTCGCTCTGTCTCGCTCTGTCTCGCTCTGTCTCGCTCTCCTCGTCTGTCCTCAGCAGCGATGTTCCTCTGCTCTGACTTTTTGGAGAGTGTAATGTAAACTGAGCGTGAGCACGTGCGAAACCGAATGAGAGATAGCAGGGAGTTAGGAGGAAAGACGTTTAGCCCGAATCTCCCCTGAGAGAAGCAATTTATACACACCGTTTCCTGTGTATCCTCCATTTCAACTCTTTTTTTTTATTGTATTTTAATTTCTTCAGTTTCTGACTACTTTGAAAATGAGAACAGGAAGTAGGTCTGGATCATTTACAGCATATAATGTAGCTGTTAGCATTACCACCTAGAAGGTATTAATTGCTTGCATTTACGTAGAAGTGTGAATTGTGCTTAGTTAAAAAAAAAAAGAAATCTGTTGCAGAGCATCAGCAAAACAAGATTGTGTACATCATAGCATCATTCACTCATTATCCTCTTTTTTGGGCCAGTTTCAGGTCTTTTCTGAAAAAGTTGTTGCTGACCTGCGACCTGGCAACCCTTCTGTCTGGGACACTCAGGATATCTCCATATGACTTCGCTTGATGATGACACAACATTAGTTGATAGAAATACAATAAACTACAGATACTACAGAAGGAGAACCAAAGAGAGAGAGAGAGAGACGAAGCCGTAACCCGAGTCGACCTGCATCTGTTTCTTCTGGGCGAGAGATCGACATCCTCCGTAGACTCACTGCAGTCTAAGATAGCTGCGATTAGTCCGCCGTCGTCCTCTCGTTTCTTGCCAGCAGCGGTTAGGGGACCAGCAGCGCCGGTTTAGACTGCGGTAGCTCTTATCAGAGCCGTGGTGTATAAAATAAACACCCGAGCTGAGATAAAGATCAGTAACTACTGTACACGAGCAGTAAATACAGATTGGCGACAGGAAACGGCTCTGGAGGATCAGCGTGTCTCGTACATGGGGACGTCCCTTTAGTCCTGGCCTTGACGCTAGACAGTAGACATGTTTAATTCATAAACAATTCCGTCTTTATGAAGGATTCAGTAAGGTGCAGCGATCGGGATCAAGTCATATCCTTTATAAAGTTGCGTCTGATTATTGCGAAACCACGAAGCTGAAAAAGGCAAAAGTGCTACATTTGTGTAAATATCTATATTAGATATTTGACTGTCAATATTTCCACGTTAATGCACATGATTAATCCAGAACTTTTAATACGTTACGTTACGTTTTTAAGCAAATTAATCATACGACCAAGTTTAACCCTAATGGCTTCCCATAATGGCAGTGCGGTTATGATAACAGGACTGAGGAAACATCACCAGGTGTGCGGAACGGCAGGTTTCATTATAAATAAACTTCTAGATGGAAGTTTGGATAGAACCAAACAAGTTGTGTGCTCGAGCCATAACCGTAACCATGACTACCTCGGTGTAACGGCACATCTGATCAACTGCACTCAATCAGCCAAGTTCAAAAAGGAGACAGCAGACATGGTCCCCAGTGTAGGAACAGACAGTGCACACACAATATGCCTCTATATTTCTATAAGAGTTTACCATCCGAGAGATTTTATTTGAACATTTGTTAAATGTTAATGTGTGAGATATTATAAAACTCCCCCCCCCATTTTGTCTGGGTTTGGGACGGCATGCAGTGACTGGGTAGTTTAGGGTGTGGCAACCCTCGAACCCTGATCCTCAGATGTCTAAACGAAGAGAACAATTATATTATAGAAATATATTCAGTATTTTAATTACACAGATTGTGCAGAATGCGGCAAGTTTAAAGTAATTTAAGTTCAAATACTAAGAAGTGTATTTAAAATGAAAGAGGTACAGGTATGGTGTGTGTGTGTGTGTGTGTGTGTGTGTGTGTGTGTGTGTGTGTGTGTGTGTGTGAGACAGCAGCAGTGCAATTCATCCTCATTTTACGTGTAAAGCAAGAACAAGAAATGTGCAACACTCCTGTTTAATTCAACAACCCTTTGTTCATGACTGATATTCGCCGTCGTGTTCAGAGTTTGACTCAGCGAATCTTTCTGCTAGATCAGAGTTTACTGCTCTCTGTTTCAGTGGATCACTGTTTCATCATGTCTGATATTTACTTTCTTCACTGTTTGTCTTTTATAAACAAGATTCTGTTGTTCAGAAACATGATTCGCTCCTCACTGGTTCAGCAGATTATTGTTTGATTGCTGCATGAATCATATTCATTTAGACATTTAATGTATATTTTTAAATTTCCCTTTTTGATGATATTTGGACATTGACATTGACATATTGGACGCTTGACTCTCTAGTGTGTGTGCACACACATGCACGGAAAATGAGAAAACACCCTGGATGGGGCGCACACACACACACACACACACACACACACACACACACACACACACACACACACACTCTTTTATACACTACGGGCAATTTAGGAACTCCAATTAGTCTAACCTGCATGTCTTTGGACTGTGGAGGAAACCATACCCACCAAGCTCGGGAGAACATGCAAACTCCATGCACACAGACCCCGAGGTGGGAGTCAAACCCAGACCCTGGAGGTGCGAACACACTAAGTCACCGTGCCGCCATTTTACGATGTCATACGTTGTATATAAATTGTACAGACCCTCCGCCACCTCTGTGCTCGGCTCCATTACTGTCTAAATTAGTCACAAGCACACAGCTAGCAGTTTAAATGCTAGCAAACTATCTTGCTAATACTGCTAACCTGCCGTTCTTTAGTGCTTAGGAAACAAAGGGGTGGAGAGATCTCGCTCCATATTAGTCTTATTTTACATTTACATTTACTTTTATTTTGCTAAAAACATGTTAGCATTGAGGATTTCTTCACCGATGAACACTCTTACCGCAGCGCACCATATAGCGGCAGCTAGTAAAATCCTGCACATCCCGTGTTTTGTGTTCTGATTGGCTAGAAAAATGCACATTTTGCCTTTGATTTGCCTACTAGAGTAACTAGTGAAACTAGAGTGCCGTGAAAAATTATTTGCCCCCTTTCTGATTTTATAATTTTTTTTTACATTTTGCGTATTTGTCACGATTAAATGTTTGAGATAAACACACTAATTTTAATATCACACGTAAGATAACCTGAGTAAATACAAAATGCAGTTTTTAAAAGCTGTCCAAACCTAATTCCCCCCTTGATAAATCATGAATGGACTGATTTTTGAAAAGCTGAGTTAAATTTCACTTGCCACTCCAAGGCCTGATTACTGCCGGACCTGAACAGATGAGAAACAAAGTAACTAACAGTATCAATCTACAAAGCGTTGAAAGACTTTGGGAGAGCCATTATCCATAAATAGATCCACAAAACTTGGAATAGTGGTGAACCTTCCCAGGATGGTGTCTGGGCTACCAAAATTATTCCAACAGCACAACGACGCCTCATCCAGGAGCTCATAGAAGAACCAAGAACAACATCGGAAGAACCGCAGGCCTCACTTGCCTCAGTGTTCGTTTTAACTTTGATGAGACAAAAAGATAACTGAGATAACTGTTGAGACAAAAGTTGAACTCTTTGGAAGGTGTCGTCCCGTTACATCAGGCGTAAAACTAACGCAGCGTTTCATCAAAAGAACAAGAAGCCAAACATGGTGGTGGTAGTGTCATGGCCTGAAGGACGATGTTCAGCCATCGGTTCGATCAAAGTTCGATCAAACTTTTGGAGTTTTTGGAGTAGCTTAGACAAAGTCTGGACTTAACAGGCCATTTCTGCTAAAAAAAAATTAAATAAAAATAAAAAACTGCATAGGAGTGTGGGCCAAAATTCCTCCACAGTGATGTAAAAGACTCATTGGCAGTTATCGCCTGATTGCAGTTGTTGTTGCTACAGTAAGAGTGTCACAACCAGTCATTACATTTAGGGGGCAATAACCTCTTTACGTAGGGTCAAGCGTTTTTCCCTGAATAAGGAAATCATCATTTTAAAACTACATTTTGTATTTACTCGGGTTATCTTTTTGTAATATTTAGATTTGTTGAGTCATTTACTTAAAGTGTGACAAAAAAAAAAAAAAAACAGGACGGGGGCAAATACTTTTTCACAGCACTGTAATATTCAATAAATACATTTTCAACTACAAATTTTAATCAGATCGTGTAGATAATTAAATTTACATAATTCGTTAAAATCTCTCCTCTGATTGGCCAGAGCTGGTTTGCTGGCGGTTTACAGCAGCGGGTGTTTTAACGTAACGGGTCCTTCGGGTCAGTCAAACAAAACCACACACAGTTCCGCGCTGCTCAGAATCTGACTTGCACAATAAAGTCTTTAAGAAGAACCTTAAAAATCAAAAGCAAAAAAAAGACAACAACAAAGCTCTCGGCTCTTCTCCAGAGCTCTGGACGCAGGGGTGTGTTTAGAGCCTCTGTGGTAGAAATAACCCGAGCAGGCTGAGATATATGATGAAGTTGTCTGGCAACAGACCGGTCAAAATAGCATCCTGCCTCCCAGGAGTAAATATAACGAGCACGAGCACATTGCGTGATGCGCGAGCGTTCCTGTAACATTCCCGGGTCGGGTTGCGTTACCGCGCGCAACGAAGAACCCTGAAGAGTAACGGCTGGATGGGAAATGACAGCTCGTAAAAATATTTTGAGCGTTTAGGATTAAAGTGCATCAGAGCGGATGTTTCATTCACAGTGTTTATGAGTTTGTGAGTAAACACGGAGCTGATTGAAATGATAAGTGGGGAAACCATTTCTGATTTGGTTGTTCAGACACACGACTGTCTTCTGTCATTTTTCAGAAAGCACATGGCATCATGATTGGGCGCGGCCGTGAGAAACCGTTCCGCAGCCGACTCTTACACTTCCACAGCCGACCCTGAGCACGGAAGCGGCAACAGTAACCGATCTGAAGTCTTCCGGGACGTCGGTGCAGAAGGAGGCGAGCGAGTCGGCGGTGTCAGAGACGCCTGACTCATTATGAGATTAAAGACAAATTACAGAGGCTTAAAGTAAATCCTGTAATACACAAGCAGCTAGCGGAGAGAATCTGAAACCGGGGTCATGTGATCTCAAGCTGTTAAGCATCTGCGTCATGTCCGAATGCATCTACATACCAGCACCTTTGGGTTCAAGGCAGGAAACACTGTAAGTTGGTTTAAATCAGGGCTGTTAATATTACTATTCTTTAACACAAATTAATCATGTGACCAAGTTTGACCCTAATGGCTTCCCATAATCAAGGCGCACAGAGCTACCTTCCAGAGGAACCTATTTTCACAAGAATAGATTAAGTGTAAGGTGTGGGAGCGGTGGCTCAGGTGGATCTAGTTTGTTGATTTTCAGATCTGAGGATCCGGGTTGGCGGGTTACAACCTCACCCCCCCCCCCCCCCTCCCGATCACATCTGAGAGATTTTCATTCAGCACTATATGTTTATGTTATTACCATAAGATATAATATAATCTATAATATATATAAAGAGATAATAATGAGATATTATAAAACTGCATCATCTGTTTCCTCTAACGAGATTGTGATGCTTTTCTTTATTTCAACATTGCATGTTTAAAATACAAGGAAATCAGATTTAAAAATTTTTGATTAATTGTTCATGATTAATCACAAACTATGACTGCGATTAACTGAATTAAATCTACTGATTCATGTATATAGGCACTAATTTAAACAAAAACTGAATCAAGAACTGATGTTTTTTTTTTTGTATTATAAATATATCTCATTACTTTCTCCAAACTAATATTACTTCCCAAGCTTACAAGAAGAAGGAGAAAAAAAAAACTATCTCAGTGACTCCGTCGTCCTCGATGTTCCCATCTTTAGGATGTGGTTTATTCCTTACTTTGTTACAGATCCTAAAAATACCCACTGCAAAGTGAATTGTTTCCTCCTCTGAACATCCACCTGGTGTAACATCATGTCTGCGTCTGTAGGATCATCGCTACGCTACAGCTGCGTAAACACCAGAAAATGAGGCTGAGCCACCAACGGCTCTGGGCTAGAACAGCTGAGACACCGAGAGCCAGAGAAAGACACGTCACACGTCACAGTCACGCAGTCATCAGCGTCGGTAGTTCAGACTGTTCAAACTGTTCGTCTGGACGTCTGGCGCAGGTGGACACATTCCAGTGTTCTCAGCATTAGACGTGTTTTATGATCAGATCCTCATAGGTAGGATGACATAATTAAAAGTCACTCATGCTGTAACAGAATTCCTCTTCACTCTCTTCAGCTTGCTCACAAGTTTTAACCAGTTCAAGCCCTGAGCTGCAAGTAGAGACCAAACTGCAGAGAACTATCTCATTATTTCAGTTTAGCTCAATTTAATATCTCATTATTTTAAATAATTATCTTTGTTGTTTTGACATTGTGTCTCACTATTTAGGATAAATAACTTGTTATTACAAAGTATCTGGTTAAATGATGTAGTAGCTCATAATTTCAGCTTAATTGCTTGTTTTTATCCTTGTGTCTCATTAGTTCCACTGAGTGATTCATTTAAAATCTTAATCTTAAAAAAAAAAAAAAAATCTTATAAATTCTTATAATTCTTAATCTCATTATTTTTTTCATCTCCTTATGTCATCTAAATTCCATCCTGGTGGGTTTTTTTTTAATTTTTTTTTACAGATTTTCTTTCTTTCTTTTTTCTTTCCTTTTTTTTTAGCTTAAAAACATATTCTCATTATAAGCAGTGTTTCAAAATGTAAACTACATATTTCATTATTCTGCCGTTATTTTTTATTGTTATTTTTCTTGTGATTTTAATAGTGTCTCATTATTTCAAATAATCATGTTATTTAAATTTTCAATGCCCCCTAAGTTCTTGTAAATTTAATTAATTTAATAATTCATTGTTACAATTTATCTCATAATAAAAGTTAAATTGACGACACCGACGTGGTGGGTCTGATCACTGACAATTTACTTTTGTTTTAATATTTATTTCCTATAGATATTCTTTCTTAGACAAGTAACTTTTAAAAAATATTATTCCTATTAATAGTCTTGTTTTAAGGTCATTGCAGTCGCCGAAGCATTTCACTGCATATCGTACTGTGTATGACTGTGTATGTGACAGATAAAATTTGAATTTGAAATTCACACATTATCTTGGTAGATTGACATCAGTATCTTCAGTAAAACTACAAAACTGAAAGAATATGATACATAATATAGTGAGGTGTCGAAATAAGAAGTAAATAAGTAAAAAAAATGAATGAATTCATTTAAAATTTATTATTTAATTTTTGTTTTACTTTTTATTTTTGACATCTCATTATTTCATTTTCTGGATATTTTAGCATCTTATATATTGTATTCTCATATACAGTATATTAGAAATTTGAATCTCTCAATATTTCAACCTAATATTTTACTATTAGTTTAAAGTATTAATATCTTCCAGATGATTATCTTGTTTGGTGTAGAATCCTCGATCATGTTATTCCACTATTTAATATTTTAGACATTCTTATAAATCATACAAATTTCATCTAATTATTTTATTGTTTTTTTTCTTGTTATTTTTTATCTCATTATTTAGTTTAATGTCTTCTTAGTTTAAATGATCTTGTTAGATGTAGTATGTTTACATTTCAACTTAACATTTCATTACTTCAAGTTAACTGTTATTCTATTTAGATAATTAGTATATCATTTCTAATTATCATGCTTTTTGATCCTGTTTAATCTTATACATTTAATTGTTTTAGATAACGTAGGATAATAACTCAAACCTATTATCTCATTTTAAGTCATCTTGGTATCTTTGATGTCGTATATCCTTATATTAACAGCTTTTTGTGTTATTTTGACATTGTATATCATCATTAAACATCAATCTCATTATTCCAGGTTATTGTCTCATTATTGTGAAATTATATTAGCTCATGAGTTTGACCTAATGTTATGCCATGATTATTCTGAGCTGAGAACTACAATTATTATTATTATTATTATTATTATTATTATTATTATTATTTTGATGCAACTTAGCATGATTTCCAAATAATCGTGTGTGTGTGTGTGTGCGTGTGTGTGTGTGTGTGTGTGTGCGCGTGAGTGTGTGTGTGTGTGTGCGTGTGCGTGTGTGTGTGTGTGCGTGTGCGTGCGTGTGTGTGTGTGTGTGTGCGTGTGTGTGTGCGTGTGTGTGTGTGTGTGTGTGCGTGTGTGTGTGTGTGTGCACACGCAGAGCTGTAGGGTGATTTTGGCCACCTGCACCTCTCATGTTAAAGCTGCTCTATTTTTTACCACCAGGTCCCCACACACTGCTCTTTTTTCAGCAATGACACTTGTGTGTGTGTGTGTGTGTGTGTGTGTGTGTGTGTGTCTACATGATGGATGAAATCAGTTCAGCACTATTTCAACATTTGTAACACCAAAGTTTTAACTCCTTCTGTGTCCTCTGTCTTGTACATCACATAAATTAAGTTAATATGACATGTCAGAAACACACACACACACACACACACACACACACACACACCTTATTTCCTACCTTATACACACACTTCTTATTTCCTACCTTACACACACACACACACACACACACATACACACACACACACACACACACACACACACACACACACACACACACACACCGTATTTCCTACCTTATTCACACACACACACACACAGCAGTGAGTGTAAGGCCCGTGTGTATCCCAGTCCAGACTGAACACACTGCTCAGTGGGGTGAAGAGCTCGGGGTCTGCCTTCTCGGCTCTGTCTCAAACACCCCAGTGACTCCTGCCCCATGTAGTGGCCCTCTGTAGGGCGTAGGGGCTAATTTAGGGTTAACACCCCCCCCACCCACCCCCATCCCCGCTCTCGTCTGTCTGAAGCCTGTGTTACTGTCTGCTTCTCTCACTCTATTCGTCCCCCCTGTCTCTCTCTTTATCTGTCTGACTTACTCTCTCATTCTCTTTTCCTGTCTGTCTGTCTGTCTGTCTGTCTGTCTGTCTGTCTGTCTGCATCTCTCCCTCTGTCCTTTTTCCTTTGTTTTCTCTTCTTCGTGTCTCTTTTTTCCTCTCTCCTTTGTCTCTCTGTCTGTCTCTGTCTCTCTCTCTCTCCATCAGTCTTTGTGTAATAGTCTGTCTCACCGTTTGTCTATTTCTCTCTCGGCCTCTTTACCCGTCTCTCTCTCTCTCTCTCTCTCATCTTTTCTCTCCCCTGTCTGTCCATCTGCCTGTCTGTCTCTATATTTCTGTCTCTCTCTCTCTCTCTCTCTCTTTCTCTCCACACACTCAAAAATTTATTTCCGTTTCCACTTGATTGAAATCCTTTACTGATGATATCTTGTGTGAGGTTGTGAAGGTCTCAGCAGTGGGTGAACAGAGTAAAACACAATCTCCATGTGGAGCAGCGTAATAGTCACATCAGAGTAATAAGAATAAAATATTTCCTTTCCTGTTAATGAAGTGTGTGTTTAATCATAACGAGCTCGTCCATTAATCTCAGTTAAACTCCACACGCCACACTAATTCCTTCTGCTTTTTTTTTTTTTATCATTTAGTTTATGTTTATGCAAAATTCAAAATTTGCACAACAAACAAACAAACAAACAACAAAGAAAATGAAACTAGTAATTGTTCTTATATTTGTAGCCACCCCAGAGGCAGGACGCTACGCCGCACAAATCCGATCTGTCTGTATCCGGTCTGCGCCACATCTGCTCTGAATCCAGCTGTAAAACCAGTAGGGAGAGTCGGTCCACTCAGCATCACAGTGCACCTCCACACTGGGTCCACTAGAGGGCAGTAAGAGGACAGTGTTGCCCTTTCAGTGTCTCCTCAGGGTGTTTGAACCACAGGGAACCTACAGAACAAACTGGCTGCACACAGCACGCTGCGCCGCCGTATCGGAGAATGTTACCTTCGCTGCAAGACAAGCCACGGCTAATGCGTCAGGCTAAAAAAAAACGAAAAGAATCTCAGTGTTACGCTCTCAGCTACTGGTCACCTAACAGCAGTTACTGGCATGAGAAAGGATTATGTCATTTTGGACACAGTGCACAGTTTCGCTGGCACTAATGAGGTGGTACTGCGCAAATGGCTCACATTTTAGACATGAGTACTGTAAAGCTCCAGAAACAAATGAAGAAGAAAAGCTGCATCTTGTGATTTTCTTGCTTTTATTGCAAACTTTCAAGTTTAAGATGTTGTTTAATACGCAGCTCCTTCTCAGTCTGATCTTATATGTAGCGTCAAGACGCCGAACACATCAGTGCAGCCACACCGTGACCTGGCGGAGATCAGGATGAGACGCAAATCCTGTACCGGAGAAAAAGTAGAGACTCCCTACGTCAAATATTACTCAAGTAAAAGCAATGTGAATGTACTTCATTATCTCATAGCGTTTAACTGGACTCGACACATGCTGAGTTCAAGTCCCGCCTTTGGCTCCACGATCGGCTCGCATCTCGCAAACTATTATAAAAATTATTTTTTTCCCTTGCTTTTCCTCTCTTACTCGTTTTTTATTCATTTCTCAAACCTCCTGTTGTATCAAATCGATCCAAACCTCGTAACCAATCAGAACCGAGAATCCGAGTGCACCGGGGTTGGATATATTGCACACAGAGCCCTTTAAGGCCGTCAAGCTTAAGTTCCATTTGTGCACTAATAAGTTCTTCAGCACATCCAGCACTTTCTCTTCAGATAAACAGCCTCGGTTTCCAGACTATATTGCACAGATCACTCCACATCTGAGTCCCCTAACTCAGAGCCGAGCTACACCACATCCCCATCCTTTATGAAGAACCGTGGACGTTTATCCGCTTTGTCCAACAAGCAGCCACAAATTCTGCCCCCTAACAGCACCACGGCTTAGTTTTAGTAAAATACGAGCCTCACATGGCGTCAGCGAGGAAATGCTCCAGGTCGGTCGGGGGATTGATGGTCCAATACAAGCAGAGAGTTCATTTCAGTCTTTATCTCGGGCTACATCGGTTCGTGTGTCGAGTCAGGGGTGGAACTGATGAGCTGTCGGACAAAGTCTGAAAATTAGACTAGCTGTGATGTCGTCCGTCTGTGTTTTTTTTTTTTTTTCCTTCCTATTTCTGTCCAGGAAATGAAATAACCTTGGGTCAGCAGAAACCCATGGAAACGTTGAAGCTACATTTCAGCTACTCTACACCGTACAAAATCAAGACCTACACACAGTACAAGATTTTAGCTCCAACCTCTATTTATTCTAAAACAGACTTTCTATTAGAAGGAATTTAATGGAGCTCCCAGTAACATGGACATGTCCTCCACCAGGAAGGACCTTATCCTGGTCGGAGTCATGGTGGAACCCTCTGGAGCGTTGATCACAGGAATACACCTTCAATAATTCATCGTAGGGCAGCCTGTGCACATACATTCACGCAAATGAGCAAATTAGTGTTGACTGTCCAAGGGAGAACCCAGAAACCATCCCAAATCAACATGAGTAGAAGACAGACATCACTCTGAGCTCAGAGATCCAGAAACCAGGGTCAAGGTGCAGGGAGGCAATAATGCATTAGGTAAAAAAAAAAAAATAATAAAAATCAGGATCGAAACCAGCAGAGAACAAGATGAAACATGGAACATACACAGAGCAGGTGCACACATTAGAGAACAAACCAGTAACAGGACTGGAACAGGAACCGGGACTGGAACAGGAACCGAAACATGAGCACATGGTGTTTGTTACCATGGTAACTCTCATGCAAAGCAGGAATCAGCAAAAAAAAAAAAAAAACCATCAACAGTGTTTTCCTACAGTATAAGAAAACATTCCAAGTAGCATCATTATGTAAAAAAAAAAAAAAAAAAGCATCACCAGATTCGTTTATCTGCAGACATCATGAGTATGAAGGAAGCTGCAGACAGTTTCTCTACTTTATATCGTTTATTTCAGCAGATCATAAAGATTATGACTATCATTGCCTTATTATATTATTAATGTGTTTTCTAGTTACATGAACAGGTTACACAACCAAACTGAGTTAATGGAGCATTCATATCTAGGAAGAAAAAATCACCCACAATCCTCCCCAAAATCCTTCACTAATGCCGGCAAATCCTTCAGCACTAAAAGCCCGCGAGCTCTTATTTACCAACCGCGGTAAAGTTTCCAACCCGGCCCATTTCCCGTGCAGAAGAAGCCCGCTGTAATTAACTGTTCGTTTGAAATGAGACTGAAATCGAGGGGCCGTGTTTATTTTTGGTCTTAAGTGTTCTAGTTGGATTTAGCAACAACGCAGAGTGATGGTGCCCAGATCTCTCAAGGCCATCTGTGAGAAACGAGAGAGAGAGAGAGAGCGAGCGAGCGAGAGAGAGAGAGAGAGAGCGCAAGAGAGAGAGAGAGAGAGAGAGCGAGAGAGAGAGAGACAGACAGAGAGAGACAGAGAGAGAGCGAGAGAGAGAGAGTGAGAGAGAAAGAGAGAGACAGAGAGAGAGAGAGAAAGAGAGAGAGAGCAAGAGAGAGAGAGCGAGAGAGAGAGAGACAGACAGAGAGAGACAGACAGAGAGAGAGAGAGAGAGTGAGAGACAGAGAGAGAGAGAGAAAGAGAGAGAGAGCAAGAGAGAGAGAGAGAGAGAGAGAGAGAGAGAGAGA